>VMDR010001449.1:0-126757 GCA_007922815.1 Macrotus californicus | reverse complement strand
TTGAATGACCAAAAATGCAATTGGGGGGTCATGGAGTTTATGTTTTCAAAATATAAATATTAAGAACTGGTTTGAAGAGATTATTTAGAAAGTATGTTCTCTATCATACTTAATAATAGTATAAGGTCTAGAAAGACCTCAAGTGGAATCTAAACAGTACTATAATGATATCACTGGTATTAATTAATAGTCAAATTAAGGAATTATTTGCAAAATCACTGAGATCAATAATGTTCAGAATATTCCATCAGGCAGTACTCTCCTTATGTGTGGGCCACATATGACGTACTGTGGAGTCTTGATTGTACACAACAGGAAAAGGATTTTTCAGAAGACTGTGAAGTAACTGGAAACTGGAACAAAGCCTGCAGAACCAGGTTCCAAAACGAGACATGACTGTGGAAGCTTGTGAAAATCTTATCCCAGGAATCAGCAGCTAAGGCACCTCTGCTTCTGCCACCACTGCCACCACAGCTATAAACCCTAAACCACCCCACATGTCCTTGCTCTTCTTTCTCCAGATTCCAGGTCTCTGCTAGGAGCATCCAGTGACCATGTAACTGAGCAAACTGAGGCCTGTCCATGTGTTGTCTTGATACATGACCCAACAATTAGTGTTGAAGGAAATAGTTTTTTATTTACAGGATTCCAACCTCAGGAGGTGCTGGGAGGACTCCTGCTTGGAGACTTGTTTTCCCACCAGACCCAGCACTTCCCTTGATCCCCACCAGGCTACAACCCACAACCATGCCCAGAAGTTCCCCATATCCTTATCTGTTCTTAAGCCAGCTGCACAGACAGGTCTCCATCTCCTCTGGAAGATACACTCATGGGTTTCAGAGTCACCATCCTCTCACAGCAGCTCTCTCCTCAGGATCTGGGGTACGCTGTCATCAGCCTCCATGTAGCAGTTCAAGGAAACATGTGCTGTGTTACACTGGATCATGGTGGAGTCCAGGGAGGCACATGTCCCAAGAGAGTGGCTTTCCTGTACATCCTTCAGAGAAGCAGAAGTCTACATTCCTGGTCACAGTTCAGTTCCAAAGCATCTCCCATGAATTCGTGCTTCGTTCCGCAGGTTCCCTCACAGCTCCATCAGTTTTTCTGGATCCCCGAAGAGCTCCATCAGCTCTCTCCTTGCACCCTTTCCTTAGCCCACATGCCTGCCTTCCTCCTACCCCAGGCAGCATGGCAGAATCCTAACTCCTGGCCGGCATGGCTTCTACCTTGCACACCAGCCCTCATGATTCAATACAAACTGCATAGCTGCTTGCTGCTTCCTCTCAGACCTCATGGCCAAATCCCCCTACAGCCCACATGGCTGCTTCCCTACTCTTTCGGCCCTCATGGAGGAATTCCCCTACTTCCTGGCTCCTTCCTCATGGCTGCCTCTCCTCCATCTCTCAGCCCACCTTTATTTTAAATGTTGACCAGAACTTCCTATGTGCCCTCATATCCAGCTCCTCCTACAATGTGCTACTTTTGACCTTCTTTCAGCTGCCATTTTTAGTCAGGGCAAGGGTACCCTGTGACACAGAAGCCTCTGCCCCTGACTCTCATGCAGGTGCAGAATAAGTTCCCCAACCCCTTACCTCATGAGTCACTTATATGGTCTGAAAGTGGCAGCAGCACAGCTATTAACTAGCTATCACCTTGCCATGAAAAGCATGAAATGATGCTAGTTATGAAAAGCAGCTTAACTGTATCATCCCCTTCCCCCAACCACAGGCTTTGGGGAACATTATTGGGGACCCCCACTTTGCACACTGTTTCAGGCAGGTTTAAGCCACCCATCTATGCCTTTGCTTCCAGAGTTCAGGGTGAACAAATGTCTAGTCTGTTTGACTTGTGGATTCCATAAACTTAGGAAAGGAACACAAATGCTAGGTGCTGTGAATGAATGAATGAATGAATGAATGAATGGATGGATGGATGGATGAATGAATGAATGAATGAATGAATAGAAGGGGAAGAGAAAGTAGTAAGAAAGGAAATGAGGAAAGGAGGGAGGAAGGAAGATTGAAATTTTTCCACAATGCTTGTTCAAAATTTTGGCTTCTGAACCCCATTCTAAGACTCTTGAATCTAAATTTCTAAAATTGGGGGGAGGAGGCTCAATAGAAATCTTTCATTTATTTAACCTGCATGTCAAGTGATATTTGAAAATTTGAAAATTAGCAGCATAAACAATTATAGGTCCATAAACATACTGACTTTTTCTGTGACTTTCAATGACCTTGATTTCACTATTTGAAGTTTGGGGCATATCCTAACAGGAGTCCAAAATTTGTTTTTTCCTAATTTTTCTTTACCAATTTATTTGTCTCTGTACACATTTGTTGAAGATGCATAGCAGCTATTTCAATTTAAAAATTAATAACTTCAGGATTTGAATACTTAAAACCCCAAGAAAATATCACCTGAGTATTTAAAATATTAAACAATAATAGTTATCACCTAATCAGCAATGCTTTTGTGCCAGGCCTTGTTCTTAGCATTCTAGTCTTGTCTAATTTAACCCTTCCAACAAACCCCATGAAATCAATTCCTTCACTTTACAGATGATAAAACTGAAGTGTCAAAATGTTAAATAATTCAAATGTGGTACCAGGGAACTTGAATCTAGGTAATCTACTCTAGTCTCAACCATGATTGAATACGGTCTTGGTAAATGTTGATTTCATCAGGGCAAAACATAAATCTAAAAATTCACCTGTTGGCCATGATTAAATCAAACAATAAAAATAGAGTGAAATAAACAAATAAAAATATAGAACCACTAAAGTGATCTCTTCTTAATTTGGCCTTGCTTACCCTGCTTTGCCTCTGCTGTCAGTGGCTAACCAGCATGTTAACAAAAGTCTCCTACTCAGTAAGTCCCTGTGAACTTGTCAAGCTCACTGAAGCTGACGATTTCTTGTTCTGAGCACAGCCAGCTTCTCCTGGGCCCCAGCCAATGCTGAGTGAGCTGCTGCATCCCGTCTTCCATCCTCACAAGGCAGCTCTCTCCCCAAGTTGCCTACGGCACACCTGCTCTTCCCTGCATTGTATAGTTCTCTATAATTCCCCTGTTAAGTATTCAACCTGGGGAAAATGTAGGCTATTCACTTAAAACAAGAATGCAAATCAAATTGAGTTTTTTCATACACCCTACATATTAATTGTGAACAAAACATATGTTGTGGGGTCAGAACAGGCTTCACTAAGAAAACAGGCATATTGATGGAGTGATATGGCTGAGAAAGTCAGTCATCCAAGAGTTCACTGAGTACTTCTCACATGTTTAACATGGCAGTCATCAAAAGAAAAGCAGACTGTGGCCCCTGCCTGCAATGGCACCTGACATAGTCAGGCAATGACATCAACTTTTGTCACAGAGCGCAAGTAGATACTACATGCTAAAGAGCTAGATCGAATAGTCCCATGAACAGATGGGAAAAATGTGGGCTGGATGACAGAGTGTTGTTGGGTGATTCACACAAAACTGGCGGAACAAACATCCCCAGTGGGGCAGATTAATGAACAAATATCAGCATATAGTGAGACCTCTTTTGGCTCCTCCTCATTCCAGTCTTGTCCAACATTTTTATAAATTATTTGAATAAGAAGAGGGATAGTATTATTGATCAAATCTGTGCTATCATAAAAGTAGAAGTGATGGTAAATACTTTGAATAATAGAATCAGCATCCTCAGAGCCTGCCATGTTGTTCTGATCTTCAAGATCGGTCCGTGGTGTGACATGTCCGGATAGAGGGATAGGAGGTGCTCATCATGCCGGGTGCTGTAGTTACCACACCCATGGTGGCCCTTCTGGGGCAACACACTCAAATGGGAATTTTAAACTAGAACAGATTTGAGGAAGAGTGACCAGGATAATGTGACTTGCAACCAGCGTAACTAAGGGGAGACATGCAACATGCATAGGAAATATAGCCGTGATTTCACTGTACTCGTTTCCGTACATTTAAAAGAATATATATGAGCCCTGGTTGGTGTGACTCAGTGGAATGAGTGCTGGCCTGTAAACCAAAGGGTTGCTGGTTCGATTCCCAGTCAGAGCACATGCCTGGGTTGCGGGCCAGGTCCCCAATGGGGGTCACATGAGAGGCAACCACACATTGATGTTTCTCTCCTTCTCTTTCTCTCTCCTTCCCTCTCTGTCTAAAAATAAATAAATAAAATACAATATGTATGAGATAAAATAGGAATTCAATTTATTTCATGCCATTTGTACAGCCATTGACGTGAACAAAGCCAACTCCATCTCTGTGTTGTGGGTCTCGTTTCATTTTTAACTTTCATGCTGTCAATCTTCACCAACCTTACTGTTCTTGGCAAGCATATCAAATCTCTCTAGTTGATGTTATCTGTGTTCCTTAAAATGTTGCCATAAATATTTTTTATTGTTGTTCAAGTACAGTTGTCTCCATTTTCCTGCCACCATTTTCCCCCGCCCCACACACTCCCACGTCTCACCCTCAATCCTACCTGCTTTTGGCCTTGTCCATGAGACCTTTATACATGTTCCCTGATGATCTTTCACCTTCCCCCCACCCATTGTTCCCCTCCCACTCCTCTCTGGTTACTGACAGTTTGTTCTTTATTTCAGTGTCTCTGGTTCTATTTTGCTGGCCTGTTTGTTTTGTTGATTAGGTTCCACTTATAGGTGAGATCATATGGTATTTGTCTTTCACCGCCTAACTTATTTCACTTAGCATAATGCTCTCTAGATCCATCCATGCTGTCACAAAGGGTAGGAACTCCTTTCTTTCTGCTGCGTAGTATTCCATTGTGTAAATGTACCATAGTTTTTTCATCCACTCATTGACTGATGGGCACTTAGGTTACTTCCAGCACTTGACTATTGTAAATTGTGCTGCTATGTACAGCCAGAATGGCATGACAACCGAGATAATTATCAAACTGGTAATAGTATTAAGTATAAGCAATTATCTGTCACAAGACTACCAGGGGGCACGTCCCTGGCCCTCCTGCATTCATTGCCCCTTTGCCTTATCGATCATTAGCACCCGAGTTACACTATAAAAGCAGTACTCTAACTGGGGTGTGCTAGCAGAGAACTATCTGTGCAGACTACGGGGTCACCTGAGTTATACTATAAAAGCAGTACTCTAACTGGGGTCCACTAGCAGAGAACTATCTGTGCAGACTATGGGGTCACCTTTTCTGGTCCAACCCAACCTTCCCACAAGGGAATTACCCTACAGTAGATTCTGTTATACTCTATGGAGTTGCCTGCTTCATCCTGGGGTCTGAAGACGCCTCACTAAGGTGGCCATTGCTCCCATCAGACAACGTTCCACAAGGCTGAACTAAGACAAGACAGATTTTGACTTTATAGTACAAGCTGTATAAAGAGAAACAAAAACATGTTTATTTAGCATCTATCCAGTCCAGAAACTGTGCTCACTATTTCATATTGTCCTACCAACAATCAAATATGTATTATTACCCTGTTTTAATATTGTTCTGTTTATCTATCTCTGAACAACAAACCACTTGCTGAGCTTAGTAGCTCAAAACGACAATTTATTATTCTTGTATCTCACCATTCTGTGGGGCAGGAATTAGACAGGAGCAAGGACAACTAGTCTCTGCTCCATGGTGTTTGGGGCCTCAGCTGGAAGGCCTGAATGGCTGGGGGCTGTCCAGGCATCTCTCTGTGTCTCTCCACCTGGCCTCCTCGCATGTGGGCTTCCTCACTGCATGGGAGCGTCAGCATAGCAGACTCTCATGCAGGGCTCAAGGCTCCGAAAGAGTGCAGACACTGCACCCCTCTTAGGTCCAGACCTGGGCACGGCAGAGCCTCACTTCCTCTGCACTCCAGTGTCGGGACAATCATAGGGCCAGACCACATTTGGGGAGAGAGAACAGGAGGAACATCAAAAGGATCTGTGGCCATTTATAATTTGTCACACAGGTGACCTAGTACAAGGTGGTAGGAAGTGGCAGAGCTGGGACTCAAACCAGCTCTAACTAATTTTCACTCCTTTTTCTCCACTCATCACCCTTGGGCCTTTGGGAGCAATCTATGCACATGGGTTTAAGGGTGTCCTCCAAGACAACCTCTAACTGTATTTTTCAGCCTCAGCCTCGGTTCTAAGCTCCAGACTTTTATCTCCAAATGGGAACAGCACAACTCCATTTAAATTCTGTGGCACCAACTCAGACTCAGCAGGAACAGACATGAATTCTGAATGCATCACAGGGTCTCTCTCCATCCCAAACGAGGCAGAGTGACATCCCCTGACGCCCACTCAGTCGTGCTGGTTCTGACCCTTTTTGTGACTCCATCCCAGCTCCTCCGTCATTTTCTGTGTCTTGTGTCAGTCACCAAGGATTGTGGATTCATGTTCACCATAGCCTGCGAGGCTGCTCAAGGCTCTGCTGCCCACCTGCCTCTCCATCCTCCCTCCTCCAGGTCCCCCCATGCTCCATGCCACCCCCCCAGCCATACTGCCCTGCTGCGCCTCCAAGATCACCTGGCCTCTCCCTGCCTTCAAGTCTCTGCTCAGATACCATCTTCTCAGAGGGACCACCCTGGAAAAAACAGCAGCTTCCGTTAGTCCTTCCATCCCTGGAGCTTGCTCTATTCATCTCCGTAGCAGGCATCATCACCTGAAATGGCAGTATCTACTTATTTGCTTATTCATCACTGTCCCTCTCTCTCACAGGAACAGTGCTGTCCCATGGAAACACAACGTGAGCCATGTATGTAACTTTGCATTTTATAGCAGCCACATGTTAAAAGGCCACGAAACAGATGAAATTGATGTCAATAATATACTTTAGCCCACAATATCCAAACTATTATTATCACTTCAACATGTCACCAATACAAAAAAGTGTTAATAAGATGCTCCACACTTCCTGGTATCCAGTTTGGATTCTGGTCAGCATTTCACACCTCCAGCCCCTCCTATCAAAGCCAGACACACTGCAAGGGCTTCGTGGCCCCCTGAGTGGCTATATGTGGACAGCACACTCAACTCCATGGGGCAGTGATTTTGTACTCCTGTTCACCTCTCTCTTCTCAGTGCTTGGGACAGAGTCTAGCATTTAACAAATGTTTGCTGATCATACGCATGCACGAATACAACAAATTAAATGCATCTTTTGCTTTTTTTGACTCCCTGCCCCTCACCATTAACCCTGAGCTCCACAGTGGATTCCCCTTGGGGACATCTAAAGGTACTTAGGGTGGGAACAGTGACGTCCAACCTCACATTTTTTAAGTGAAGAAACGGAGTCAGAGTCCTGTGTCTACCTTGACAGCTGGCTCTGAGGACCCACCTGCCCCCTGAGGGCCCATATGCCTGCTCATCTGTCTACTGCTTCTGGGATAGCTTGGTGCCAGCCTGCTGCCTCAGCTCTTGCCCTTGGCTGATGGTTCTGATCCTCTCATCCCTGGGTGGTGCATCTTGATGTGGCACAGAGCTGTCTGCTGGTGTTGAGTTTCTCTTCTACTAATTCTTTTTTGATAATAGCTTTATTGAGATACAATTCACAGACCACACAATTGACCCCTCTAAAGAGCACAGCTCAGTGGATTCTGCTGCATTTACATTTTTGCTACATTATGGGCAAACATTACCACAGTCCATTTTAAGTCATTTTCATCACTGTGAAAGAAACCCCATACCTTACAGTTATCAGCTCCTGCTCCTCTCCCCAGATGCCTTTGATAACCAGTAATCTATTCTTGATCTCTGTAGATTTCCCTGTTCTGGACACGTCATATGAATGGAATTATGCAAATGAGGCCTTTTGTGATCAGCCTCTTTCATGTAGCAAAACTTGGCCAGATGATCATGCTACGTTTTGGATCAGTACTCCTTCCTTTTTACTGCTCAACGGGACTCCATTGTATGGATATACCCATTCACCAGCTGAGGGACATTCACACTGTTTTCACCTTTTGGCAACTCATGAATAATGCTGGATGAACAATCAATCACATGCCATCCCCACTAATTCTTTCTGCATCTTGCTGCTAGGTTAACCTTTGGCCAATATGAGGGAGCCTCTCGTCTGCTGCGGAAGGGGCCGTGACAGCCCTCAAGAGTGCCCTGCATTAGCACCGAGCTCACACACACCTGTACGGGATGCTCCCTCTTACTGCTCGGTACACTGCAGTGACTCTTCTCACCTGTGAATGGCTATGGCACTCATTCCAGCCTCACAGGGTTCTTGAAAATATGTGCCTAACAGCTTAAACTAGGCCAGAACAAGGAAAGCACTCTGTGTATGTTAGGAATAATTTCTTGGGGAAAACACTTTGCTCTAGGGAGACGTCTCTCCTGCCTGGACGCATTTCTGAGTCGTATCCTGCAGCTTGAGTCTCCACTTAACCAAGCTCTGGCTGTTTGGACTTGTTTCCTATTTCTGCTGTAACAAAGGACCACAGACTCAAATGCAAGTGGCTTAAAACAACACAAATGTATTATCTTACCATTTGGGACGTCAGAAGTCCAAAGTTAATCCCACTGAGCCGAAATCAAGATGTAAGCAAGACTGTGTTTCTTATGGAAACTCCAGAGCAGAATTCATTTGCTTGCCTGTTCCAGCTGCCTACATTTCTTGGCTCATGGCCCTGCCCCCATTTTCAAAGCAGCAACAGCTGCTCGAGTCTTTCTCTAATCGTATCAGTCTGACTCTCCGTCTTGTCACATCTCTGACTCTCCTGGCTGCCTCTGCCCCTGTGATTTCCTCGGGCCCACCTGGAGAATCCAGGATAACCTCCACATCACAAGTCCGCTCATTAGAAACCTTGATTCCATCTGCAACCAAATATCCCCCTTGCCATGTAACCTACATAGCCACAGTGCCAGGCCTCAGGGCACGGGTGCCTCTGGGAGCATTATTCTGCCTGCTGTGCTGTTCTTTAATGTTCAGTTCTGATCGCCCCTCTGCCATTTGGGTCTTCCCCAAATGACCCAGGCCTTTGGCTCCTTTCCTGAATGCCCATAAAATTTATCATTTGTCACGTTCATTTTACACATCTTTTTTTGTTTATTTTATTGCATTTTTCCCATTACCATTTAGTCCCTTTATACTACCTCCCTCCCCCACAATCTCCACACTGTTGTCCATGTCCATGAGTCCTTTTTCCTTTTTGCTCAGTCGCTCCACCTCCTAGCCTCCCCCCACCCTTAGCTGTCATCCAGCTCTCTATCTATGAATCTGTCTTTTTTTGATTGTTAGTTCAGTTTTTTCATTAGATTCCACATATGAGTGAAATCATATGGTATTTGTCTTTCTCTGACTGGATTATTTCACTTAGCATAATGTTCTCCAGGTTCATCCATACTGTCACAAAAGATAACACTTTCTTCTTTTTTATGGCCGAATAGAATTCCATTGTGTAAATGTCCCATAGCTGTTTTATCCGATCATCTACTGATGGACACTTGGGGTGCTTTCATATCTTGGTGATTATAAATATCACTGCAATGAACATTGGGGTGCTTATGTTCTTTCAAATTAATGCTTTGGGTTCCTTCAGATATATTCCCAGAACTGGGACTACTTGGTCAAAAGAAAGACCCATCTTCAATTTTCTGAAGCATCTCCATACTGCTTTCCATAGTAGCTACACCAGTTGGCATTCCCACCAACAGTACGAAAGGGTTCCCCTTTCTCCAAAGCCTTGCCAGCACTTGTTGTTTGTTGATTTATTGATGATAGACATTCTGACAGGTGTGAGATGATATCTCATTGTGGTTTTAATTTACATTTCTCTGATGATTAGTGATGTTGAGCATCTTTTCATATGTCTATTGGCCATCTGTATGTCCTCTTTGGAGAAGTCTATTCAGGTCCTTTGCCTATTTTTTAATTGGGTGGGGGCCTTTTTTAGGTGTTGAGTTTTGTAAATTCTTTATAAATTTTGGATATCAACTCCTTATCAGATGTGTTGGTGAATATGTTCTCCCATTCAGTGGGTTGTCTTTTTATTTTGTTGATGATTTCCTTTGCTGTGCAAAAACTTTTTAGTTTGATGGAGTCCCATTTGTTTATTTTTCATTTGCTTCCCTTACCTGGTGGTGTTGGGAAAATTGGACAGATATGTACAGGAAAATGAAAGTAGACCACCTTCATATACCACGCACGAGAATAAATTCAAAAATTGATTAAAGACTTAAATGTTAGACCCGAAACCATAAAAATCATAGGAGAAAGTATAGGCAGCAAAAGCTCAAACATTGCTCATAGCAATATTTTATCAGATATATCTCCCCAGGCAAGAGATCCACATCTTTTGAATCATCATATTCTGTTTCCTAAGTGAAATGTAAAGTCTAGAAAGGAGTGACCCATCACTCATCTTCTTGGGGGAGAGAACATGGCAGAGCAGGAAACCTTGGGCAATTTCCTGAACATCTATGGCTTTCATTTTCCTCTCTGTGAAGTGGAGTTTATCCATAACTCTAGTCCTAGTCATTGTAAGAGTCAAAATAAAGCAACATTACAACAAAAACAAACAACTCAATTTAAAAAGTGTGCAAAGGATTTGAATAGACATTTCTCCAAAGCATATATACATTTTAGTCAAAGAGCATACATGCATATATGCATAGCCCATGGACCCAGACAACAACAATGTGGTGAAGGCTGGGGTGGGTGGCTGGGTGGGGGGGGGGCAAAGAGCGGGAAATGGGGAACATCTGTTATAGTGTCAACAATTCAAAAATGGTCAACAAGCCTGTTCAAAACATGCTCAACATTACTAATAATTAGAAAAATGAAAATCAAAAACAATGGGATAACTCTTCACATCCATTGGGATGGCTGTTATCAAAAGGCAGAAAATAACAAGTGTTGGTGAAGATGTGGAGAAACTGGGACCCTTGAGCACTGCTGGTGAGAATGTAAATGGTGTGACTGCTATAAACAATGGTATGAGAGTTCTTCAAAAATTAAACATAGAATTACCATATGATCTAGCAATCCCACTTCTGGATAAACACCCTAAAGAAGTGAAAGCAGACACTTGAACAGATATTTGCATATGATGTTCATAATAGCATCATTCACAACTGCCAAAAGGTGGAAGCAACCCAGATCTCCACTAACAGATGCATGGATAAACAAAATGTTGTCTATATAGTCAATGGACTATTTATTCAGTCTTAATAAGGAAGGACATTCTCTGACATGTGGATGAACTCTGAGGACATTACACTAAGTGAGATAAGCTAGTCACACAAAAACCCCACAATTATTGTATGATTTTACATATGAGTGTCCTAGAATAGTCAAGTTCATAGAGACAAACTAGAATGGTGGTTGTGAGGGGCTGGGGGAAGGGAGTTAGTGTTCCCTGGGGACAGTTTCAGTTTGAGAACATGGGACATTTCTGTGGATGAGGGTGGTGATGGCGGCACAGCAATGTGAATGTAGTTAATGTCACAGAGTTGTACACTTGCCAATGAATAAGATGTTATGCGTATTGCACAACAAAAATAAAGCAATGCAGGTAAAAGTGCTGTGTTAGCTACAACATTTACACAAATTTAAGGTGACATGATTCCTCATGTTCCATTACCTCTCCCCCTCACCCACTCACGCATACATGATCCTAATAAATAGTTGTTAAGGCAATGCTGTGAGTCCCCAAGGAAAGACATGCTCCTCTGCTCTTCCTTCTCTGCCCACCCTGCAGACCATCCTACTTGCAGATGTCTTTTCAAGCATACCAGCCGAACATTTTTAATGTGACAAACCATGAGAGGTGTTGGAGAAAGCAAGGTAAAAGGAAGGCGCGTGTTGTGCGTTCACAGATTTGTGTTTATAATCCGATGATGCAATTTTCAAAGTCTGCTAAAGCTGGTGCCGCCTGCTGTTTCTTTGGTGACCTGAATACACGTGTGCATTTCTCCATCAGCTTTAGAGGCAGCACACACGAGCTCTCTTGGTCCCCTACTGGCTTTCTGCAGGGAAGCAGGGAAACAATACACAGCACGTAGGCGAGGGAGCCCAAAATCCCCGCCTGCCGTTCGGGTGTGCAGAGAGCTGAGGGAAGCAATAAGACCTAATAACCTCACCCGTTCTCCTAATTGCTTTCTTCTCCTCACAAAGAACCACACCAGCAGCTCTGGCAGCCCTCAGGGAAATCTCTGCTTGTTATGAGGCCGGTGGGCAATCCTTTCATCACTGTGAAATGCTGGCAGTTTGTGTCAACAAATCCAATTTCAGTCAATCAATAGACAACCCACCTCCTGCCTCCTGGCTAGGTCCTCCCAGCCCGGGAAGCTGAGAGCAGGCCTCTCTTCCTTCCCTGGCCCATGGGAGTCCTGGTACTGAGGATGCCTGGGCAGTGGGTCAGGCTGGGTATGGCACAGAGCCATTGACAAGGATGGTCCTACTGCAAAGGGTCATAGCCCACCAGAAAGAGACTGTGCTGTGAAGATGAGAAGTGCCAGCTTTGCGCAGATGGACCTGGGTACAAGATCTGGCTCCGCCACTTTGGGCTGTGTGGCCTCCCCTCTTTGAACCCCTGGTTTCTTATTTTTAAAGCAGGATGATAACAAAGCCTGCCTACGGGGCTGTTGGGAAAAGTGTTACAATGCACACTAGGTACTTAGTCAGTCTCTGGCCGATTGTGAGTAAAAAGAGAGAGAGGCGTTGGTGATCTGCCAAATCTTAGCAGCTAAATCAGGCAATAAATGGGAGTCATTGTGGATTTTACAGTCATCATTAGCAACATCATCATTACCATGATCAGCCTGAGGATTGTGTGGGAAACAAGTCAGGGCTCTGCTGATGGGACAGGAAGCAGCCGGTGTGGCTTTACCAATACTAGAGGAGAACCTTAGCCACTAATGCATGAAGGTCAACTAGGCAGAGGTGCTCCTTGGGTGTTATCGATGTTTGCAAAAAGAAATATCCAAACTGTAGTGTCCTCATCAGAACCTGGCACGTAGCCTCAGGAAGGTCAGTCATTTGCAGGTAGATGTGCCTAAGGAGGTTTGCTCTATTGCGTGGCCAAATACCAAGTTGGAATAGAGTTCATCTTTAAACACTCCTGGTCCCAAGAGCAGGGCACAAAGGGGTCCAAGAGTGGCTCTCTGAGACTTCTGCATTTCTGCTGGGAAACCAGAGAAAATAACGTCTTCCCCACAAAACAACCCTCTTGCTTATAAGGGAGATCACAACTTCAAGGACCCTGTGCTGCTCCCCTTTGGGGGCTAGAAGTCCCTGCTGGAAAACAAGGAGTTAACACAATTTTATTTCTTGTCCAGGCCATCACACCTAATAGAGGAGACACCACTCATTAGCATGTGGATTCCCCATGTTGGAGACAGAACTGGAGCCCTTCAGAACTGGATGCAGAGGGACAACCTAACCAAGCAGTGCAGCATGGTACACAAGATTCAGGAGCTTCTGGCGTGGGAAGGGCTATAATTTATAACTAACTGAGGATGCAAACATGTCGCCAGCAGGAAATGGTGACAAGTGCCTTGGAATGCGTTCTGTGGCTGCTGTTGCTGTTTTGCTGAATTGGAAAGGAAGAGTACTCAGAGGTGAGGTTCCCAGGTGCAGATGCTGTAATGTTTACTGACTTCCTCCCCTGAGGGAGCCCTGTGGAAGGCCCTTCCATGCCTATTACTTCATTTTGTGTGTCACAACAACCACGCCAGGCAGGAATGTTCACCCCTTTCACCAAATGCAGATGCTGAGGCCCAGGTATAACCAGAAAGCTGGAGCCTGGCACAAAGCGGGTGTCAGTGGTGACAGAATAGCAGACTTGCCCAGAATCACAGTCAGAAGCAGAGATTCAGAGGGAGATTCTAAGGGTCCAGGTCATTCCTTACTCCACTGGTTCTCTCCCTACCTGCTCACTCAGGGCTGGGGACTAGGAGGGCCTTCGTCGGTTTTGGTTCCTGGGAGAAAGTTCCACTTGGGGATGAAACAGCTTTTTCTAGGGAACAGGCCCTTAAAAGAACAGCCAGACTTTTCCATAGAGCCCAAGGACACATCCTTCTGATCACTTAAGGTAGTTTCAGATATTTGGGAGGGAAAGTCAAAGATTTTGAACCAGAGAGAGAGAGAGAAACCCAAAGCCAGTAAAATGTGAGTTATGTCTGCTATGAAATTGTGCTTTTCCTTCTTGTGGCAGGGGTTCTCAACAGTACCCGTTTCCTCTCTGAAATTCAGTTTATTATGATGACAGTGAACAAGAAAAGTAAGATAAAGAAAGACAGGGCACCGTGCATGTTTGGGAAACAGGGGACTGAGACTTGCAACGGGGCAGGAAGACTACTGCTCCTAGCAATGTAATTGCTGCACAGAAACCTACATAGAAATCTGAATTTCCCAGCAGACTTCCCCTTGAGCTCCAAACCAGCAAATGAAACTGCTTCCTGAAATCCCTACATGGGTGTCCCACAAGCAAATACAACTCCACACACCTAAAATCAAATGAATTGTTGGCCACTGCACCCACCCACTCTGGCCACCACAAAGGAGGAAGTCACCAACATTCTCTACCCAGACTCACCAGCCTGATTACAGTCTCACTCTATTCCACCCATCAGTGGTTCTAGAGAGGTTGCCCTACAACCCAAATGTGACAGAGGCTGCCCCTGCTCACACCTTCCATCTCCCACCGGCAGTGAAGAATCTAGAGCCCAGACTCTGTAGCACAGTATGAAAACCCACAGGACCCCCAAAGATGAATGGACTGTGCCTGTCAGGTTAATAAGCACCACTGGCAAGGTTAATTTTGTGTCAACGTGGCTAGGTCAGGTGTAGTAGTGTCCTAGGCTGCCACACCAAATACCACCGATCGAGTGGTTTAAACAGAACTTAATGTCTTTGAAATTGTAGAAGCTGGAAATTCAAGATCAAGGTGACAGCAGGGTTGGTTCCTCCTGAAGCTGCTTTGGTTGAGGGTCCCCTTCTCACTGTCTTTACATGGTCAGCCCTCAGTGTTCCCGCACCCTGAGATCTCTCTGTGTGGCCTCATTTCCTCTTCTTAGGAAAAGACCAGTCGGACTGAATGAGGCCCCACCCTGACAGGCTCGTTTTAACTTAATTACTTCTTTAAAGGCTTTTTGTCCGAATTCAACCACATTCCAAGGTACTGGGGCTTTCAGACTTTAACACATGAATGGGGTGGGGCCACAAATCAGCCCATAAATCCATAGTATCCAATGTCTGCTCAAACACTAATCTAGTCATTGCTGTGAGGGTATTTTTTAGATGTGATTAACATTTAAATCAATAGAGTTTGAGAAAGCAGATTACCTTCTATACCTGGGTGGGCCTCATCCAATCACTTGAAGGCCTAAAGAGAAAAACCTGAGGTCTCCTGAGGAAGAGGGAATCCTGCCTCCAGATGCCTTCAGGCTCGAGCTGCAACATCTGCACTTCCCTGGGTTTGCAGATTTTAGATTTGCCAATCCCTGTGATCACAGAAGCCAATCTCTTAAAACAAATCTCAATATACTCACACATACTGGTTTCGTCTTTCTGGAGAACCCTGATGCACACCACCACATATCCAATAAGATGCCTGATAACACATACATATGTAGGTCTAGAAGTGGCAGTCCAGGACTAGCATGGTGTTCCATAATAATCAGGGGCCCAGGCTACTTCCGTCTTGCTCTCCCACAGTCCTTAGTGTGCCACCTCATGGTCCGCCCCGGCTGCTTGACCTCCCGATATTCTGTCTTATTCCTGCCAGTAAAGAGAGGAAGAGAGACAAGGGGCACACCCCCTGAGCTTAGGGACACTTTCTGAAGTTGATTGAATATGAACACACTGTTAGCCAGAACGTAGCCACTGCTAATGGCAAGGGAACTAGGAATGTAATCTTTATTCCAGAATACATGTGCCCAGCTTTGCACAATGACAGAAAGGAGGAGTGGATATGGCACTGAACCACAACACAGTATCCACCACAAGTACCAAGTGATGGGTGCCAACAAAGAATGAGTTACTTAGAAGTTAAGAGCAGAGTAATGGTGTGGGCAGGCAGAGAGGCCTCTGTCGTGGAATAAGAACCTGGACTATCTTTGAAGGAAGGGTTAATCAGCTCAAGCCAACGACCATCCCAGCACACTGCCCCAGGCTGAATGAACTTAAACACCACTGTGATAGTAGGGTGACAGTGGGCAGTCGCAGTCCAGGATCTGGTTTGGGGAGGCCACGCTGGAAAGCAGGATCGCTCTGCAACAGGCTGGCAGCAGCTGCCAGCCAGGGATGGCCAAGCTCACAGGCTAATGGGGCTCACTGCCAAGGGCATCGCAACCGCTCCAGCACCCCTCCGAGCCTCTCTGAAGCTGGGGGAAGGCGTGGACTTGCAGTCATCTCCTCAGGGCAAACCAGCCAATGGGCAGCCTCGCTGATGCTGTAATACTCAAGCTCAGCATTTCATTGGCCAGCTCTCTTTCCAGGCTCAAACTGTTTATTCGTTTTTTAAGAAATTGCAATTAGGCATAAACAAAATACATAGGAGAAGACTGAATATCTGAGCCTAGATGGTGGGAGAACACCCCCCCACCCCTGAAGTGCAGTGTGGTCCTGAGACAGAGGTGCTGACAGCTTCTGAAGCCTCCCACAGGCCCCAAGGAGCCAGGGCTTTCCTGCCCAAGCACCTGCTTAACTTCAGGGTCAGTAAAGAAATTTCCCCCATTATTTATTTTTTGTCTTTATAGTTTTACAATTTGTGTTTCTTACTGTAGGGTTGCTTGGAGGCTTTAACATACCAAAGTGCACTCTGAAGGTCCACAAGGCATGTTTCTGTAAGTGAGGAGCATTTCCCAAACCGGGATGGTTGCAGAACCTTTTCTTTCCAGAGCACACCAAGGATCCAGCAGTGTGTCCACAGAACACTCTCTAGAACAATGCTCCTATAAGGGACAGGTCACTCCAGAATCCCCAGCGTCAGTCCTGCTCCAAAGCCTCCTCACTTGGCTGTTCTCTTCCCTTCAGCCCTGCTGTGGGGTCTGCCCATACCAGGCTCTGGTTAGCTGGAGGGTTGTGGCATACAAGGCAGGAGCACCTGCCCCTGGTCACCCCTGGCCCTGACTGGGAGGTGGGAGGTGGGAGGTGGGGGTGAGAAATTCAGGGTTGAGGGAGCCTTGCTCTGCTTTCCATCCTCCCCTCTGCACCCAAGTTTGGATCCCAGGTGGTCAGAATCTCAACCAGCCAGCAATAAGTGAGGCCCTTCTCAGCACCAGCATCCTTGGGTGCTAGAGACAGATTCTGCCCTCAGGCTGGGAGGACCAAGAGATAGATCTAAGCAAGTCACTGCCATGCAGTGTGCTGGGTACAGGAGTGGAG
Organism: Macrotus californicus; assembly: GCA_007922815.1. Lineage (NCBI taxonomy): Eukaryota > Metazoa > Chordata > Mammalia > Chiroptera > Phyllostomidae > Macrotus > Macrotus californicus. The sequence goes on along the minus strand of VMDR010001449.1, from coordinate 109,439 downwards.
GTCACGCCAGATATGGTGGTGACTGAAAAGAAGGACATACAATTATTTTGCTTTGGAGAAAAAGATGGGAGGAGGCGAGGCATCAGGGAGAAAGGGAACAGGTGATGCTAAAGACAGAGGTTCATGCCTGAGCTCCTCAAATGAAACCCACACACAGTCCAGCAGCCTCGCAATTGTTCCCGTCCCAGGGAACCAGGTCTGGAATCTGAGAATCAGTTTCCCATTTTCATGGGACAAGTACCAGACCGGGGGGTGCCCTGGGAGTGAAATGAATGCCTGTGCCTGTGCGGACAGGCAGTGAGCCTAGACTGGTGCACGCCCTGGCCAGGCCCCATTCCTGGTCTTCCTATTACGGCCCCCAAAAGCTGCTTGGTGCCACAGAGGGAGCTCTGTTCAGTCGATATCCACATGGCCAGAGGCCAGCAAGACCCTTAACTCCTGGCAGGGTTAAGCACATTGCATGGTGGTGGGGCAGGAGCAAGGGGTTGGTGGTGGAGTGGGTGTCCTTACAGCTGAAGTGGAAAGAAGGGGCTGGGGACAAGTTGGAGCAGAATTAGGGAAAAGAGGAGGAAGGGAGAAGAGGACAAAGAGAGAGGGTGGTTTGGGGCAGTGTCTGTGCACTGGGGTTAGGAGCTCTGCCTTCCAGCCCCAGCTCACCTTCTGACTACCTGTGTGACCTTGGGCTGTCATCACTGCTCTGGACCAGTGCCCACATCTGTAAAAGGAGGGGGAGAGGAGCTGTAGTCTCTGAAGTTCCCTTCTCCTCAAGGGTCATAACATTCTCTATTCTGGAAAGTCCCTCACCAATTGCAGCTCTCACCACGGTGAACAGGAATGGGCAGATGGCTGCAGATGACACAGTGGTGCTGATGGGGTGGAGTGGGGGTGCTGGCATCCGGGGTGACTCAAAAGTGGTGCAGTGCACAGCCGGCCTCCCTCTTCCTCTCCGCCTCCTGCCTGTCCAACCCCCAGGGCCCAGCCACTAATGTAATAGTCTCTCAATCGCCCTGTAATGGTCCTGCAGCAGCTGCAGCAGGCTCCGCCTCCCTCTGCTGACAGCGGTCTGTGAGTTCAGAGGGAAAAGAGCTCTGTGCTCTGGGGAAGGGGAAGTCAGGCTCCAGAGTCACCTTAGGACAGGAGCCAAGCTGCAGCTTCCTCGGGACTTGGGGCCTGTACACACCCAAGCTCACTTGTTCCTCTGCCCCGCTGAATCCAAATGGAAGCACAAGGATCTCTCTCTGCTCCTCATCTGTTGTGGTGCCCTCTCCTGCAGCTGTTTCACATTGTGCTTAGCTAAGAATCCCTTCTTTAAATGCAGTCTTATGTGGAAGTGTAAGAAACACATTATTCAATGGTTATTTCTTGAAATACATATGAGCAGTGTTGAGAACAGGATGCACAATGGTGGCTGAGACAGACTTGCTTTCTACCTTCACAGCTTGCTTAGTGAGTGAGGCTGACCATTAACGAATAAATACTTAATGAATCCTGGTGATCAATGCAATGAAAGGGAAAAATGCCTTGAGGTTGAGTTGTCAGGAAGGATTTCCTGGGAAGGAACGCTCCTGCCTCTAGCTGAGACCTGTCAGTAAGAAAGCTGGAGACAGGGCCAGGTAGGGCCCTTCATGGCTGACTACATGACTACATCCAGGAGGAGCAAGCAGCCCACATGTGCCGTCAGGACAGAGAGAGACCCTGCCTGACCTTGCTCCCAGTGCAAATCCAGGCCACAGCTCCCACCCATGCCCTGGTGGCCTGCCCAAAACCAAGTGTGGTTTTAATACAGGGAAAACCTGAAATAAATAAATAAATATATATATATATATATATATACACACACACACACACACACACACGCCATATATATAGCCCGGCACAAATAACACCCCTTTTTTATTAAAAAATCTTTTATTACACAAACATAAGCATGTAATTCTGTAAAACAACAGTATCACACTCAAGCACACCATATGACATTTTAGTTGAAAGGTTCACATTAAAACTGTGAGTTATTATACCCATATTCTTACCCCGTCAATCACACTCAAGCAGGCAGCACTTCTGCCGGACCCTGTATGCGTGTGTGTATACATGTGTGTGTGTGTGTATATAACTCAAACATAAGAAAGGTGAAATGTCGCCATCTGTGGCATGTATAGATGGGTCTCGGGGATGTTATGCTTTAAGTGAAATAAGTCTGATAGAAAAGAACAAAAAGCACATGATTCCACCTACATGTGGACTATAAAACACGGAAGGAACAAAGAAAACGAAACAAAACAAAAAGACAGACTCATGGGTTCGGACAACGGATTAGTGTTGACCAGCGAGGAAGGGGCTGGAGGGCAGGCCACGTGGGGAAAGGGGGTCAAATCCATGACGACGGGTGAAAACTGGACTTGGGGCGGAAAGCGTGCTCGCAGTGTCTACAGGTGCCGAACTGTACCATGCATCTGAAACTGGTATGTTATTAAGTAGCACTGCCTCAATTAGCAAAAGAGAGAAAAGCAAAAGCCAAACCATCCCTCCTTCACAGAAACCGACAAATAAAGGATGTACACACACACACACACACACACACACACACACACATGCACGCACAGATGACCAACCCCACGAAAGAGCATTAATAAATTTAACAGAAGAAAGATCCTATGACTAAGGAAATCAAGCTACTAACGCAATCAGAGCAGGAATGTTAAAACCCATATATTTAACACCTTCAGAGAGATCAGGGAAGATATATATATAAGATATATATATATCTTAAGAGAAAAGATGGTTAGGAATCAATAGCTGGCAATTACGAAAAGAACCAAGGAGAGATCTTAGAAGTCGCTCTGACTGTAAGGTGGAGAATGAATTGCAAGAAGCAATATGCATCGGACCAGGTAAGAGAGGACTGTGGCTCTGGCCAGGGTAGAGACAGTGGAGAGGGAGAGGAGTAGATGGACTTAAAATAGATTTTGATGAAGCACCTGGAGGGCTAATTTGCTACAGGCTGGATGTGAAGATGAAGAAGAGGGAGCACTCAGGATATGGAGTGCTCAGAGATTGTAGCCCCCCCCCCCCCCCCGCCGCCCCTGCATAGACCGCAAAAGCCCCTTCGCCCTCTCTATGCATCCAAATGAGGCGGCCAAGGCCATTGCACAAGCCTCAAACTGCACCCGGGAGGCTTTCTCCTCTCCTTGTCCTTGAGCCCGGGCCTGGAAAACTAGGGGGGAGCTGAGTCCAGCACTGAGTGGGGCCATTAGGTTCGTTATCCTTGGTGCCCTCGGGGAGAGTCCTGGTGCAGAGGGTAGCACTGTGACTGTTGCAGGTTGGGTGCCCTTGACCTCAGCCTCTGAGATGGAGTTTTCATGCAGAATGTTGATTAAGGAGTCAACACCCGTGTAAGGGAGGGGAAGGAAGGGGAAGCAGGCAGAGAAAGAAACTGAGCCAAACCCAGGGACAGCCTTGGTCAAGCCCATGGCTACTCTGGGTGGTTCTGTGTTGGGCTGAGATGACCAGACCTTTGTGTGCCCGCACCTCTCAGTCATTAGATGTGGCAGCATGCCCCACCACTGGGACAGCAAATTCTTATAGAGGCATCTGGGTGGCACTGGACAATGTTCACCACAGTGACTATGGCCACAGAAGCACCGCGAGTGGCTTGAGCTGCTGCCTTGCATGGACGTCACTGTGCTTTGCATGTGTCTGCTCTGAGGTCATGGCTGAACATAGCTCCCAATTTGTGGAAAATCAGGAGTTCTGAGGCAACGGGAGGCCTAGTTAGAGCCAAAGAGACCACCTATTGGGGTAGAAAGAAAAGGAACGGCTTTGTACAGAGTCGACATCAAGCTGGAAGCTCCTCATCTGTGGCAAACGGTACATCTAAGCTCAGATCTTGGGAAATCCATATTCTGCAATCCAGAGTCTACCAGCTCACTATAAAATACCCTGTTGAGAAAAGCAAAACTAACTCAGTTGATAGAGGCTGATTTAAATTCCACTTTCAGATGACCTGACTGGCAGTGGGCTGAGCCCCGTCTCTCAGACGCTCCGAGGCCCTGACCATGGCCAGTGAGCTGCTACAGAACATCTCTGATTCCCGACTCCACTTGAGGATTCCCCATCACACCAATGTAGGCCTCTGTGAAACTTTGGTTTGGGGATGTGAAAACCGAGGTAGGAGGCAAGTAAAAAACTTGAAAACCCCGCTCAGCTATTTGGTTCAATGGGGCTTTTTGCAATTCCTATTCTTCAATATATCCACTGTTTCAGGTTGCCCTCCACCACCCAGAAACTGACCCCAAGATGAGGATTCGTATGAAAGTGACTTATTGGGCAGTGTTCCCGGGATAGGAAGGAAGAAGCCAAGGGAAGGTGCAAAGCCAACGAGGTCCCCTGCTCACAGTGTCTGGATCATCCACTTGGGAGGTCCAAAGAGCCCAGTCCCTCTGCCCACCTGTCATCAGTTAAAGGCCAGCTCAGACGGATGACCATCTCCAGGCACTTCCTGCTCCATGTGCACATAGGCAAAGCAGCTTCCAGAGCATGAGGGCAGCCCTCTGACAAAGAGGGAATCTAGTACTATGAGTAAAAGCAAACTGGGAGCCAGGGGCCATGAAGACGGAAAGGAACCTGAGGTGATGGAGCTGAGCACATGCACCATCAGCCAGGAGTAAGTGCCACGGTGAGTGAGTCGGCTCCTCCACTCACTGTAACAAAGGTTGCTTGACACCTCAAACCGGTCCTGAGGTTCATTGCCTCCAGAAACAGCTTCCTGGGGTTATGGCAGTGAACCTCAATGAACTGTTAGGGGCTGTAGGTACACCTGGAAAATGACTGCCTTTCAGCACATGGTATTAGTAGCAACAGCAGCAATGGTAATAGTGTGGTGAGATTAGCCTGATGTTTATCACATCTGTTTTCTCTTTGGGGCACACATTGAAGTGTTGTATTCCAGCTCCCTGGTATTGAGCTAGGTCCTAGTTCTCAACAATGAAGTCACTTCCAGGCCCAGGCAGTTAAAGCAGGGTGACTTTCCTTCAACAACTTGAAAGGTCACATTTTGAAGATGCGGTACCCCCAAATGGGAAGGTAGCATCCTCAAGTCCTTGGGCCACTTGACCAGACTCATCAGTGTGGGACTCTGTGTTACTGCGAAATAAACTTTTATTAAGCCACGGAGATTTTCAAGTTGTTAGCAGTTATGTTGCTCTTTATGGTTAACAGTGATAACCACAGGAACAACATTTTGTAGGTGGGGAAATTGAAGCTGAAATGGTTAAAAAGCTAGCAAGTGGCAGAGCAAGGATTCAAACTCTATTTTTTAATCCCAATCCTGTGCTCATTGTCAGGAAAAGCTTAATGCGCAATGTTTGATGCTTAGTGTGAAATGGAGCAAAGGGGAGAACACGAAAGCCCAGAGAGGATCCCGCGGGTGGGATTGGAGTGAGGAAGAAATGCGCAGAAAGGGAAGGCTCCAGGTCAGAAGCCGAGCTTTGGGCTGTCCACAGTTTTGCTGAGGACTTCCCCACCTGCTCATTCATGGTCTGTTCCCAAACAGTCTCTCTGTAATAAGGGTGTTTCTTCATTACATTATGCTCATTTGCCTCTTGTGATTCTAATGACTACTCACTACTGAAGAGAAGTAATAAGATGATTCAGAGCAAACCTGAATCCCCAAGTTGTGCCCCTCAACTGGAAGCAGAGAACCTCCTGTTTAGTGTGAACATTTTAGTGGCCTTCTGTTCTGCCATCCACCCATTTCCTTATTCATACGATCTGGTTTTGTTCACTCTCTTCCAAGTTACTAAGTCCTTTACAGAAATCTAGGCAGTTCCCCTAGTCGGGGTAAGAATGTGATAGGATGATTTCCCCTGCAACACGAGCAGCTGAGGCATGGGCATGGGAGGCAAATTTGGCCAATGGACCTAAGCAGAAAATCTGATTGAGGCTTCTGGGAAGGCTCTCCTTGAAAAAGAAAATAAAAGTAAGAATATTTGCTTTGGACTTGGGATCTGTGCATTGTTCCTGAAACCAGAACAGTCATCTTGAGTCCAACAGGACAACGGTCTATGAGGATAAGCCAAAACACTTAGTATGGCAGAGTAGAAACATGGAAATAACCTGGGTCTTTGAGACATCAGTGAGCTGGTGAATTAACCAACCCTGGAGCTATCTCTCTGGGCTCCTTATGTGAGATAACAAACTGCTTAATTGTTGAAACCATGATGAATTAGTATTTCTATTACTTGCAACCAAATGCATTCCAACTGATTCAACTGATGTTGGGTTAGGTGCTCTATCAAGAACACAGAACAGTGTTACTAACTCCCATGACCCCTGACTTAGGGGCTCAGTGGGCTTTCTAGGTAGATTCTTGACTTACACCCCCCACTCCAAGTTAAAATGAACTCTTTCCCATTTCTCTTACTCAGGATCCCACTCACCTTAGCCCCTGCCTGGTATAGCAAGTTTCCACTGAGTTTCCCACCTGGTTGCCCAGCTGTCCATCCTTATGGTCACAAGCAGAAGATGCTGCAAACCATGAGTCCTGACAATGCTTTGTAAAGGAAAGACGAATGTTTCCATAGGTGAGTAATAGGAAGGAAAGGAAAAAATAAGCTCATTTTTTTTAACATTAATCAATTCACACAAGGTCACATTTTACATTATTTTAATTAACTTTTATTGAGTTCATGTTCAAAGTGGGGGAAAAACGATTCATTAGAATAAATCATGAGGACCCTAGGTATAACAGCATGGGGTATTTAAACAGGATAGAAAATTGGAAACCTTTCTATTCTGCTCTGATGCATCGTGGGGTTTCATGAACTCCTCCTTTCTCAAACGCACCCCCTTTGCAGATGACAGAAGGAGATAGGCTTGGAGGCATTAACTCTTTCAGGAAGCTTTTCCCAAGACCTCTCACTCATTTCCCCTCCCCAGCCAGTGGTTAGGCCCGTCCCTGTCAACACTCGACAAACCTCTGTCTCACGGCCCTTACATTATCCTGACATTGCTCACTTTTTCATTTCCACCATAACATTGTGAGCTTCTAGAGGGCAAAACCTTGTGTGATTTATTTTTTTTATCTTCTAGCAGGATACCTGACATGCAGTAGCTGCTCAGTACAAGTTTATTGAATGAATGAAAGCCAAGAAAATTTTTCCTGGGTTTTATTTTAATTTAACAAAGGACACATACGTCTGTATTGCACTGTGTGATAGAACACTTAGAGGGCAAATCCTTTTATAGTGGTGCTAAAGGGCTGCAGGTCCTGCTGCACGGGACAGGGTGCCTGGTGGGGCACAGCTGGTGGCTGGGCCACTCTAAAATGTGGACTCAGGAGCACTCTTGGCAGTGTGCTCCTCACCTGGGAATAGAGGGTCAGAGTCTTAAAACACGCCTGGTGGCACCTCTGCATTAATCTGGGGCCACCAGAGGGACTTTTGCTCCACGTTGCAACAGTTCAGATTGTCTCCACACTAAGAAAAAGTATTTTCCTAGCTGAGCTGACACCGAGTCTCTGGATACCTGCCCTAAAAACTCATCAGCCTGCCACCCTACTCCAGACGCCCCCATCAGGGAGGTTTTCATCCCGTGAGTTCTTGGTGAGCACGTGATGTGCGTAGTTATTCGACAAGTCCAGCTGGAGGACAACAGACCCTCCCTGGCTACCCGATTCAGGCCCCTCCTCCCTGTCCACCAGCCACTTCACTCACTGTCCTCTGCATTCCAGCTGCCTCAGGAATGACCTTGCCCGACCCCACTTGCCAGACCAGCATGAAATGAACAAGAGGAAAAAGCAACTATCTTCTTATTTTTCAAGAGGAGACACGTAGAAGGGAAAGTTTGAGGCTAAATTTTCCTTCCCTGTTGAAATTTGTAAATACTTGTGTGACTTACTTCTAAGAAAACTCAGTATTCAGATCTCTAAATATAAACTCAAACACCATTCACACCACAAAATGATTCTCCCGTGTTCAGAAGAATTGTCTTCTTTGATCTCCTACAAATCAATAAGAATAAGACAAACAAATTGACAAATAAACAAAATGTTTAAACAAGCATTTCCTTTCAAAGCTTGTCTAAAATGGCTGATAACATAGAAAAACATGCTCAATTTTCTCAGTTATGAGGCAAACGCAAATTAAAACCATAATCTAATACCTGCAGGCACCGGTCAGCATGGCTAAATTTTTTTTAAACAGAGAATAGTAAGTGTTGTCAAGGTTGTAGAGTGCCCAGAACCCCCTTCCACTGCTAGTCAGAGAGGGATTGGGACAACCACTCTCGGAATCTGTCTGGCAATATTTATAAAACTGAAGCACACATAACCTCTGACTCAAAGCTCCCACTCTTAGGTATATACCCCAAAGAAATGCACATGTGTGTCCACCAATACACACATACTGGAAGGTGTATATCAGCAATATTTGCTGTAGAATTAATCTGGTTGGTATACAGATCCTAATCAGTGACAGAACAGATACAAATAAACTGTGATGTATTCACACAATGAAATGTTCTACCTCAACGAGAGTAAATCCACATACATGCAACAACATAAGTGGCATTTACAAATACAGTGTTAAGCAAAAAATATAGACCCCAAAGAGGATAAACTATACAAATCCACTTAAATAAAGAAAAACCTGGCGAAATTAACTATGTCCTTACAAGTCAGGACAGTGGTTATTCTAAGGGGGTACATGACTGGAGGGGACCCTGGGGAGGGAGCATTGAGTTTTGATAACGTTCTGTTTCTAAATCTGGGTACCAGTTACATAGGTCTGTTCGGTTTGTGATGTGTGTACTTCTCAGCATGTGTACTATACTTTAAAATGTTTTTCTTAAAGTCTGGCTCAATTTCCAGAATTTCCATGCCACAGGCAACTTTCTAGAAACATACTTGCAGTCTGGCATGAAATGTACCACCTGTGTTCGGTTAGATTGAGCAACTTCCCTCCCACCCTGTCTTCACTATTGACCAGTTCTGTGGAGATTTAGGGTGCAGCTTCTGTACACATGGCACTGGGTATCACTCTCCAATTGCACCACACACTCGAATTGAGATCGAGGACAAGGACCACGGTGCTTTCTCCTTCCCCTTCATGCCACCCCTTCCTCGAGGCCCAGCTGACCAGAGGATTCTTCAGAGGACAGAGTGCTGGGCTGCAGACGATTCTTCATTCTTCTGGCTCAGTCATCAAACTCTGAAGCCTGTCCTTTAAAGGAGTATTTATTGTGACCCAGAATCACCTCAGTTCACTCCCACACCTCCCTAACCTATGCCCATTTTACAGAAGAACAGGGAAACATCACCCGAAAGGCCACTTCCCTGGAATGACCAGCTGGCACCAGGACCCCGTGGGCCTCCGTCACCACACCATGCTGCCTGGTGTTTCCTAGAGAAGCTTACTCTGTGATTATTGTTTTCTGAGTTGCTACCTCCCTTCTGCAAGTAACAATCTGGGCTGACTGCCATCAAGGGGAGATTCTGCTGTCCTCTCCTCCATCCCAGGGCCTGGGGACAATCTATCAGGACTCACCACCCAGAGATTCTGCCTTTCCCCAGATCTCAACAGGGCCCAGGACAGTGTCATTAGACTCTGCACCTGCCTATTCTTTCTCTGTAGGAGAGAGAGGAGACCACGGAGCTTGGCCAGCCACAAGACGTGCCTGATCAGTAGCTGAGGAGACTGCTCTGCACACAGGTCCTGCAGATGCTGTCGGGATTGCCCTGTTTACAGGCAATGGCTGGCCGCCCAGATTTCCCCCAGGCAGCCCAATTGCCAACCTCACATCACAGCCCGGCAGCGCAGAATTCTCTGCTGTACTGATCACGCCAGCTTACCACTGCAGACAGAACACTGCTCTGCAATATGCTGCAAAGGCACGGAGCTACTCGGTGATGTGATTACAGCTCAGCTTTGGGAAATGAGCTGTTGTTCTAAGCTCAGCCCAGCAGCATTTCTTCAACCCCAGGGGGGAACTTCCCTGGGGCCTGCTGACCTCTCTGCCCAGTGCTCCAGTGTTGTCATGGGAATCATAAAGGCAGCCGAGCAAACAGTGTTTAAACTGGCACATCTTGGGTGGATATCCAGGATCTCTGTGTCCAGGGTCCCCAGATTCCATCCAGTCTATGGCCAGTGACCACTTCCTGTGCTTCATGCCTCCCTCCTCCTTGGCAGAAAAACTGCTGCCTGATCCTAGCCTCACTTTGGCCAGGACCTTACAGGCCATCTGGTGCTCGTTTTACCAATGAGGAAACAAGCCCAGAGGAGTTCAATGACTTGGCCAAGGTCACACAGCTGTGCAGGTGGAAGAGTAGGAAGAGAACCCAGGCCTCCTGATTCAATGACTCCTCACATTCCCAGATGGTTCTTTCAAATGAAGGGACTCCACTAAGCCCTGAATGGCCCCAGGTTGCAGCTTTAAGAATGTCCGCAGTTCATCTCTTTCAACTGGAGAGGCTGGAGAGACCTGCGAAGGGACCCAGCAGGGATGGGGACTGGAAAGATCAGCGCACCCAGTGCTCAGGTCACTTCAGGAAAAGTAGGCGGGAGCCTGCCTGTGTTTGGGCAGTGGTAGGAAAGAGTAGCAGCCTGAAGAGCTGCACCACAGTCAGCACCGGTCACCCTCAGGTGTCAGGACATCCAAGGTTCTTCCCAAGAGGCAGCACGTGCTGGCTCCCCGCAGCAACCGACACGGAGCAGTGACGTTCATGCCATTCCTGCTGCTCTGTTAGGGACCACGTGAGACAACGCCCATCATCTCTCCTGGAGGCTGCGCCTGGAGACACCTGTGGCAGTAGAGGCGGGCCTTGGGTCAGTGAGCAGCCACCACGCAGACTCTGTGGCCACTTCTACTATTCAAAGATGTCCAGAGAAGGGTCACACACTGGCCAGGTGGCTGATCCTAGGCTGGCATCCACTGCAATTCCTTCCTCTCTTCCCATCAGCACCAAGCAAGGCCCACAGCCCTCTCCCCTTCAGCTGCCCCGTTCACTCTGTTTTCTAGAGTTTCTTTACCACAAAGGTCTCTTTGGGGCGAAATGCAGGTTTCTCTTGTACCACAACGTCAACCTGGACCCGAAGCAAAAATAGCACCGTCAGGCCTGGGCTTTGGTGTGAGGCTGGAGCAGAGGCACTCCAGGGGCAGCCAGGAGGTCCAGTGTTCTCAGGCAAGTCTCCGTGACTCCCTAGCTGCCTTCAGGGCCCTTACCTGCCCCCTAACAGCTCAGGTCCCTGAACCAGGTCTCTGCTTTTTCTCCTTGCTCTCCCCACCCCGTCCAGATTGCCCAGGCCTGTGTCCCGCTCTCTCAGGACCTGTCTGCGAGGAGACTGGCTAGGGAATTGGCCGAATACACAAGGCTGTAATGGTGGCAGGTGGTTGTCATAGTTTCCCAGTTCTCATAACTCCCTGAAGCTACACCACTGCACCACGCCCCGACTGGGCTGCTGGCCTCTCTGGACCTTTGTTTCCACATCTGAAGCTCCAGGTCTTTTTATACAAGAGCCGTCAGGCCTCCTACAAGTTCACTGCTACTGCTTTTCTAAAAATGTTCTTGCCATAATATAACTGTGCTCTGGATTCAGACGGAACAGACCTGTACCCAGCTGCGCCCCATCCTCACCACCTGTGTGCTCATCCTCAGTGTGCTCATCTGTGCTATGGGGACAGGAACAACGTCAACCTCGTGGCTGGTTTGAAGGATTGAGTGAGACCTTACACAGGTGCTTGGCCCTGTGTTATCTGCAATGAATCTGACAAATACTCACACCTTGTCATACCCTGGGAAACAGGGAGGCACGTTCTAGCACCTAAATGACATGCGCACGAATGGAAGCCCTGGAAGCCCAGGAAGCCCTGTCTAGAGTCAGAGAGGGTGTAGGCCATGCCAGTGCAGGAGTGGTGGAGACTGCACAGGGCTGCCTCCTCCGCATCCTTGTGGCTGCTGTGCTGTCCTCCCCTCTGCTTGGTGGGTTTGGGAGAAGCAGAGTGAGGCCTTCTCATCACACACAAAGTCCTGACTGCATCCCAGCATCCCGGAGTAAAATCTCTGTGTCTGATGTTCCTCGGAGTTTGCCCTGACGACTTAGCACACAGGGGAAGGCATTAAGGCCCAGAAAGGCTAAGTGGTATACCTGGTGTCACACAGCCTGTTCTCCCCACCCCCACCTCCATGTTTGGGTGTGCTATTCCTCTTTATGACTCAGGGCTTGGTCTAGATTGTCCTTGCCTTACCCACAGATCCTAAAGAGGGGGCTCAGGGGCCTCGTAGTCCAGAAACCTCCAGGAGCAAGAAGCCCTTCATGAGCCCTGCCTGACTCAGCCTCCACCTGCCTTCTCCCAAGTTGACAGCTTCTCCTGGTCATGCTCTGCTCCTGTTTTACACACATCTCCAGTTGTCCAGTGGCTATTCCTCTGCTCAGGACAAAATGGGTTTTCTGTCAATAATGCCAGGTAGGCCTGGAGTTAGGAAAGGGCCCCAGGGAGAGCCATGGGGAGAGCAGGTGGGACCAGGGACTCCACTCCTCTTGAGTGACACACAGACCAGCAAGGGGCCCTCCAAACCACAGGCAGGATGAGCCCAGGAAGTCGCTTCTGCAGTGAGCAAAGTGTGCCCTTTGCCTGCGGTCCCAGCGGTCCAGAACCACAGCCAGCTCCCCTCATCTGCCAGCTGTGTCTGCCACGCTGACTTCACCCCCCATTTCAGCTCTAGAGTTGCAAGGGCAGGACAGAGTGTTCTGAGCATCCGGCTGAATAGATGTCACGGAGCACAACTCCTGATGGAGCGGCTTCAGGCCGGGAGCAGGGTGCATGCTCGCAGGTGTTTGAAGTTCACCGTCATTCAGCCCAGTCTGCAGTGCTCATTCTCCCACCCCAGTTCCAGGTGGGCACCAGACTGAGAAGGTTTTCCTCTCAGGAGAAGCTTCGATGAGGAAGAGGTGGTTGGCCTGGCTTTCGACAATGTTGAGGGGATTTAAGGTCCAACCCCAGTTTTTAGGAAACTAACACAAATATTTTCAGGCCTCAGTAAAGCAAGGTGTGTGTCTCGGCTCATAGGAATTCCCACAACAAAGTCGGGAATTCAGTCACAACCTTCAAACGGGGGCTCAAAACACTCTGCCCAGTGTCAATTCCAGCTCCAGCACCTCCAACCATAACAGCTCCCCCGCCACGGCTCTGAGCCGGCTGTCCAGGAAAGAGGACGCCCTCCCAACCATAGCTGCCGTCATTACCACAGGGCCTCCGGAGTCCCTCCGCGTGGACCTCCGCGTGGGCACGGGGGGGGGGAAACGGGGACGATGGGGAACAAGGCTCTCTGACAGGCACAAGTGGGAGGCCAGCCCAGGTGCCATCTGTGTGTCCCTCAGCCGTCTCTCAACACTTGGGGACTGCAGGGTAAGGGGGCCCCGAGGGGAGGGTCCCTCCTGACTAGTCTGTCCCCATGAACCCTGGAACCTCGGACACTTCACATCACCTGAGAGTCCTTTCGCCACCATGCGTCTGCAGCCCCGAGCCCGCTGTCCTCAGCCCTTGCGACTGCTATACTGTGCTTGTCTCAGGTTTTTAATTTTTCTGCTCTTTTTTTCTTTCTCCCTCTGAGAGGCAAATGTTCTAAAGAAGATGCGAGGCTGGAAGGAGGCATTAATTTCAATAGTCACTTAAAGGCAATTGCCTGGGAAATATCTCATTTTCTCATTAAACGCTGCAAAGCCGAAACCTCCGGTGATTCTCCTTCCTCCCCCTCCCAACCCCCCTCCTCTGTCTCCAGCCCCTTCCCCTCTGCAACAGCTCATTTCAACCTGCATATTACTTTCACTTCCTGGCCTAAAATCACGCCCTGCATAGACAGATGATTCTGTTTGGCTAATAAATAGCCTCCAGACAACAAATGCCTGGCAGGCAACTTTCCCTTAAGAAATCACACTGGAGGGGCTTCCCTGACAGGTGAGGTGTCTTCCCGGCAGCACAGAGCAGGTGGCTAATCACATTGCAGTTTTGCTGACACTCCATTCTGGGTGCTGGGGCACTGGCAGGCATGCCAGAGGGGCAGGCTGCTCTCTGAGGTCTTCCCCTGCTAATGGGATGAGGCTAAGATGAAGACAAAGTCCCCCCAAAACACACCTTTCAAGACCCTTCTCTAAGAGGTATGATCCAGCGGGTCGGAGCCTGATAGCCCTGACTGACTTGAAAAATTGACTGTGCGTCTTTCCCTCCAGGTTGGGAGAGAAGTGGCTGCTTTCCTTCCTCCCCAGCTGAAGGCCTGGGGCCTGCAGAACTAGAGGCAAGAAAAGGGCATTAGTGGTCACCCTCGTCTCCCTCTGTCGCCCTCCCCAGTCTCCCCACACCCCTGATCCCCATCCTGACCCCCGTCCCACACTCGTCTCCCTACAGTTCTCCTGGTTTGATTACTGCAGGGCCTCCCTCCCAGCTGTTGCCTAATCTCCTCCAACGAATGCCCACCATATGCTGCACCCAGGGCTGTTGGCTTTTTCACAGACATTCCAGTTATTACTATTAAAAATAACAGCCGACTACTATACAGCCCTTTCACAGGTGACAGACGTCTGTGACCATGTGTGTAGGTACCACCAGCTTCAGTTTACAAAGGAAGAACACTTAACATCATGGCCATACTGTCCCCCTAGCCTGCAGGACTTAAGGAAATCCACTCCAAAGTGGGTTCTGAGCCCTGGCAGTTGGGGGAAGGAGCTCTGGGGCATGAACCATGACCTTCTTCTGGTTCCTCACCTGCCAGCACCTGCGGCCACTTCACCCCAAATGATTAGAGACCAGGAGCCTGTAGCCACTGTGGAAAAAACCATGCAGTGTCCTCGAAACCTTAAACTAGAGCTGCCATGTGATCCAGCAATCCCACTCTAGGAAGCCATTCAAAGGAAACAAAATCAGCACCTCAAAGAGCTGCCTGCACTCCCACCAGCGCTGTGGGGTTCTTCACAACAGCCAAGGCATGGAGACAACAGAAGTGTCCTTCGAGGAAGGAATGGATAAGGGAAAGGTAGGGCACACATACCATCGACCGTTATTCAGCCTTAAAAAAGAAGGAAATTCTGCCCTTTGCAGCAACGTGGATGAACATGAGAGGACATTACGCCAAGTGCAGTAAGTCAGACGCAGAAAGACAAATCCTGCATGATACTTTTAGGTACGTGGAATCTAAATAGTCAAACTTGTAGAAGCAGAGAGTAGAATGGTGATTCAGAGGTTGGAGGGAGGGGGAGATGAGAAGACGCTGGCCGGGGGGTATGAAGCTTCAGTTATGTAAGATGAGTACGTTCCAGATGCGCAGTGTATGGCGTGGTGACTGTAGTTAGCAATGCTGTGCAAGAGGGCAGATCTTAACTATGTTCCCCCCACAAGAGAAGGGAGGAAGGAGGGAAGGAAGGAAGGAAGGAAGGAAGGAAGGAAGGAAGGAAGGAAGGAAGGAAGGAAGGAAGGGAAGAAAATTAAGTGAAGTGACGAATTTGTTAGTTTGTAGAGATTATTTCACAATGTACATATATATGAAAATCTCAAGTTGTATACCTTGAATATATATAATTTTTACTTGTCAATTATACGTCAATAAAGCTGGGAAAGGGAGAGTGAGAGCAGGAGCCAGCAGCTTTGCATTCCTTCTTCATGAGTCTCAGAACAAATTGATTCTCGTTTTAGGGGTGAGAAGCTGAGACTCAGTGAGGCTGAATCAAATGACAAAGTCACACAGTTTTAAGGTCTCTTCTCTGTCACTAGACAACAAATGGGCTTTCCTGCATTGTTCTCCCTCCCACTCCCTGAGGCCTCCTGAGTTGCTCTTCTTGGGCTTTGGTGCAGCCAAGGTCTGGGGTCAGGTTTTGTACAAGTGTGAACTCAGACAGTGAATGCCGTCATTCTCCCACTCACACCTAGCACTATCCTGGCACTGGGGTGTGAAATGGTCAGAAAAGGGCCAAAGGGTCCTGGTCCACCTGGCCACATCTGCAGAAGGCCACATGTGAGGCCTGGACACTGTCCAGGGCTGGGCCACTGCACACGGAGTGTGGCTCAGTCAGCCAGCCTGGTTCCTGCAGCCACGCACACATGGGAAGGCAGCTTTTCATCCAGGAGCAGCCCCCCAGCACAGAGGAGCCACACAGCTGCCAGTCCGTCTGGGGTCAGGCAGAGCCTCCAAGGCCCCCTGGCCCAGCTCTAGTCTTCCCTTTAGACCAGAAATTCAAAGTACACTTAAGAAAATCCCACGAAAGCCATCATTTTTCTCCCTCAGGTTCCTGGGGTTGACTTCTGACAGGACGTTCGGAGGAGTGACTTTTATAGTAAAATGATGTGTCTGGCAAAAAGGGATAGTTTCCTCCCATCCTGCTGCCTGGCCCATGAATGCCAGCCTCAGTAGTGGAGCGACAAGACTGAGAGATTGCGTTCCATGACCTAAGGGATCCTAGGCACCCCATGACAGCCAGAGAAAGACACCACTCGGAGAACCCAGTCTTATGCCTTCCATGGCCTTCTTTCTACTGCCAGTACTGTATGGTCTTGAGGCAGACAACACAGCAGCAGCGCCCTGTGGCCCGCCCAGGCCCGTACAGCCTGGGGCCAGGCGTTGGAGCAGGAGAGCAAGCAGGACGGACAGAGAGAGCCGGCTCTGCTGCTGTGCTCCGTGCAGTCTCAGGGGAAGACGCTCAGCCTCTCTAATCCTCAGTTTCTTCACCTGTGCCTTCGGACAAAAGTGTCAACTCTGCAGGGCTGGTGTGACAATTAAATGAGAATCGTAATAGGAGCCTGGACACAACGATGGCAGCTCTCCCGTTACCGATGACTGACATCTGCTGAGCGCTAACTGTAGACCGAGCTCTGTGCTGCTTCATTCATATTAATTGTCTCATTTAGTCAACCTAAAATCTAACGAGGTCAGTACTATCACTGCCCTCATTTTACAGATGAGAAGATCAAGGCTCAGAAAGGCCAACTAGGCTACTCAGGACCACTGCACAGTGTAAGCAACGAGAAGCAGAAGTGTTGAACAGCCACTGCTGCCTCCTGCCTTCTCCACCCATTGCTCCGTTGGTGGTTGTTCTTTCAACAGACGGAATGTGCCTGTTGTTTCCAAGACCACTGGCCATTCCTATGTCCATAGCACATTTCATGTGTGTGTGTGTGTGCCATGAAGCATGCTAGGCATTTTTTCCTTTGCAAAATGAGGAAACAGAGGTGTTGTGGGGGTGAGGTCACACACGGCTGGCGAGTGGCAGGGAGCAGAGGGAAACCAGCGTTGGTGAGCGCAGATGGGATGCCTGGAGCTGCTCTGCTTTCAGCTCCTCCTGTCACGTGATCTGCCGGGGAGGTTCAGTAGATGCTGGACTTTCACTGGCTTCCCATAACTAATCTCTAAAGAAGAGTCTGGTTACTTAGCTTATTTTACAGACAAGGAAACTGAGGCCCGGAGCATTTCATTAGACTCCAGACCTTGTTAACGAGAAAGGAGAGGGTCCCTCTCTGCTTTTCAGGAATGTGACAACTCGGGTTCCTGCCTGAGGAGCAGGCAGATGTGAGCTCTGGGTCCGTCCCAAACACCCCCCTCAGCCCACCCCAAATCCCACAAACCAGCCAAGGGGAGCTCCTGAGGCATGGCTGCCAAATGAGGGAATTGACTTGAAAAAGGCCATCAGGACTTTTGTGGGTAACCAGAAGGATCTAACCATGGGTTTGTTTACTCACCTTTCTCTTCCCCCTCCCATGCCCCAGTGATGCCCTTCTCCCACCCTGGGAGGATCAAATGCCACCGAGAACAGGAAAACAGCTGCAGGCTGTGAGTCCTGATCTTTGGTGATGAAGGGGTTTCCTGAGCTCTAAGTCTGGCAGAAGCAATTTTCCTTTCACAGGAACACACAGACTGCTGAGAAGATGGGTGCTGAATGGTGCCCAGAAGGACCCAGAGGATCAAACGAAACGGCAGGTGACGATGGGGGCTGCCTGTGGTGGGCCATTCTCACCGACCCTGAGAGGACCACTTCCAATATCAGTGAAATAAGTTTAGGCATGCATCCAACATGTGAGTGTTTATTGATTTATAAATTCTATAAATATGCTACTGAGCTAATGAAAGCGAAAGCCTCACAAAGCAGACACCAACGTTGATGTTTTAAGGGGATACTACAAACCCCTAAGTAGAATTTCTTCTCCTGCACGCCCAGCAGGTCCTGGTGTGGCCCTTCTGGGCTGGAGGCCACTGCCTTTAGCCTTGATGGAGAGCTCTCTGGGGGCCAGTTCTAGGGCCCGGGCTGCAAGAGGCCATTGAGTGAGGCGTTTGGGAGCACAGGCTTTGGGGTCCAACGGGAGGGGATTCTGAGTCCAGCTCTACTTCTGAGGAGTCATGTGGCCTAGGAAGTAACTTTCTTTCTCGGAAAAATGAGGGACACCACCCTCCTGTGCAGAGCTGATGAAGAAACAGCCTGGTATAGCATGTGTGTGGCACATAGCACGTGGCACGGGTGAGGTGGGTGAGCGGCCTGGGTATCTGAAGGCCAGTCCTGAGGATGGAGTCTAAATGTGAAGGCCTCATGGCCCAGAAGAAAAGTGCCTAAGGTCCCCTCGCTCCACCTTCACGACCATGTCCCCGGGGAAGTGGGGGTGCGTTGCTTCAGGCAGCGCTCCACAAACAGGAACACACACACAGAATTCACATTTAATCCTGCTTTTGGCTTCTTCCCAGATTTACTCACAAATGCTTGTAAGTGCCTTATAAGCAAACTAGAAAGCAGAGTAGAGCCATAAAAACAATTCTGGAGCATCAGAAATTTATTTTTGGCCTGGAACAGCCCTGTGATTGTGAGACCTGTGCTCTGCTGAGTCCAGGCAGACCCCTCCCCCATGCCGGTTAGCATGACCCACACCACGCTCACGAGGCCACCAAAGAGAGGGGATGGGACACCTCCTAAGCCCCACACTGCAGGCCTGGGTGGCAACTGCGTGCGCTCTCCCTGCCAGGAGGCAGTGCCTCCTCCTGAGTCAGCAGCAGGCTCTCTGGGCATTGAGCTATCACAGCTCTTCATCCTGGAGAGGGTGCGCGCAGCCACTGCTGACCGCCCTGACCGTGCCCGCAGCGGCTGCGAGGCGCTCCAGCGGCCAGGGACACAGCACTTCGGGGAATATCAGTCCAGGGCCGGGCATTCATAGAACTGTCCCCAGGAGAACTTCTTCGAGATGGCCACCAAATTAAAGTCCATCTTGGCAGGGGAGGGAAGTGGTGGAATATGCAGAGGACTGGCCACAGGCGGAAAGTGCTGCGTCGCTTCTCAGGGGTGGGACTCATCTGCTCCAGCAGCCATGTTGATAGAGAGCCCAGCCCTCTAGGACAGGTGTGCGGGATAGGTGGGAGGGACTAGACCCCCCTAAGTACCCGTGCTCCCTACCAGTTACCTTCAGTGCCGTTGCCCTGCCTTTCCCTCAGAGTGGAAGTGCTCTTGGCAACCTTCACTGAGCAATGAGCACAAAGTTGCAGGATCTTTCACTTTCCCCAGCCCAGTTTGCCAGACTCTGCTGCAGCCGCTGCGAGGACAAGATGAATTCATTTGCTAAGCACAAGCACAAGCCTCTGGCGGAAAACAAATGCAATGTACCACAGTAAATGGGAGCAGCTTAAACAAAAAAAGCACACAACCCATTGGGAACCCTGTTGCCATAGGAACTGGCATTACAGCTTGCCTCTGATAATTAATGGAGGGTTTTGCTATTACAGTATTCTCGAAAGTTCGCTCTCCCTGCGCTGCACTGCAGAATGCAGCATCCTCTCCTCATTCATAAATATTTCATCACCACCGGCTACTGCGTTTCATCGCGGTGGAGAAGGCTTGGCCTAACCCACCCCCTGCCAAACTCCTGTTGTCCTGCCAGAGTGCGGCTTCCCCTGATCTGCTTCCCTCTGCAGTCACCACTTTTACCTGATCTTCCGAAGTCCCTTACATTCCTCAGCTCGGAAGGGTGGCTTTCACTGTGGCTTTCTTTTCAGATCCTGACACCTATTTCCTGTGCCTTGTCTTCTTTTCCCAAAGGTCAGGCTGACCTCCCTGAGGTGAGACCCAGGGTCCAGCTCAGGGCCTGAGGTTCTTCGTCTTCCCTTTGATGGAGTTCTGGGAAGGTCTCGGACTCTGGATCTGCAGTGTGCTGGCTGAGCTTCGGTCCGCTCGTGGGTACAGGAGACACTGCAGGGTTGGAGAAAGGGTGAAATGAGACCCACCGCTGCCGAGCACCCAGCCCCTCTGGGCCCGAGGATGTGCTCGGAGGTGGTCTGCTCCTGGCTGATTAGTTCTCAGCTTTCCTGCTTTTAATCCAGATGACATAACATCCATATTTTTCTTTAACTTTAAAAAAGAGCTTATTCCTCCTGACTGCCCTGGCTTAGGAGCTGCTTCTGGACAGCACTGCGAACTCTGCAGTTCCAGGGAGGGCCCTTCACAGGACCACTGGACAGAGGCAGCACCTCCCACCCCCACAGACTGGAGCTGGAGACGGAGCAGTCTAAAGGCGACGGGGAGGGGTCAGGAGCTGGAGGGAGCAGCAGGACCTAGTCACCGGCATTAGGCATTAGGTGCAGAGGTAGCCTCAGGCTCACCTCTTGCCTCTCCTGTGACTGTGCTCAGGCTCAGCTAATGAGTGAGCACTGTTCAGGGCTCTGTGCACCTAGCTCTAAGAACAGGCACCACTGGTGTTGGTGGACTGGGGCCCACTGCTCCTCCTCTTCAGGCATTAACATTGGGAGAAGATGCTGAAGGCTCAGAAGCTCAGGAGCTACTAGACACTGAGCACTGTCCTGGGGGCGACGGGAAATTCCTCATGGGTTCAGGCTTGTTTCCTTTCTGCCTCCCGCAAGAATATCGGCATTGCCCTGTCCCTCAACAGCATCTGGCACTTTGATAAGACAGTGGGCAGCCTCCTGCATGCCTCCACACCCAGCCTGTCCTGGGTCAGGGTGGCATCCCCTCGGCATGCCTTCCCCAGGCTACAGGGGAAGTGGGAACAGGTGCCTGTGAAGCTGCTTGTTGCAGGCGGTCCCGAAGGCCCGTGCTGCCCGGGTCTGCTTTCCTCCATGCTGCCTTCACAGGGCACATGGCCTGGGAAGATGCACATGACCAACAAAGGGGCCAGAGCCTGGGGAGGTGGGGCTCAGGGAAAGAGACAGAAGACAGGGCCATGAGGGTTAGAAATGGTGGGACTTGTGCATGAAACAGTGAGGGGGAAGCAGAGAGCCAGGTGGGACTAAGCACAGAAGGCCTGGCCAACAGCAGGCAGGACCTGGGCTGAGGCGTTCTCCAGTGTGGGGCTGGCGTGGATCAGCTGGGGTCCATGTGCAAATGTGGGCTGATCTCAGCAACTGTGAGTGATTCCCTCTCTCTGACTGCCTTGGCTCCTCCTGCCAATCCCGCCCTAGTCCGAGCTGCAGGCTGGCTGGGTGCGGCCGAGTCCCAGAACGCACACCCCCAGGACCTTCAGTCAGCAGGCCAGTGGCCACCCGAAGAGACACTCTCCCCTCCCCCCAAGTTCCCCCTTGGGTTCAGGACTCTCTTTGACAGAACCTCCAGCCGTCTCCAGTCTGAGGGGGCAGCTGGGCCAAGCTTCAGTGCTCACCGAGGAAGCCCCAGATACCCTCAGCTTATCTGACAGTCTTCTTGATTTCCCTTACCTGAGGAGACTAGGCACTAGAGTGCAGGCTCAGTCTCTGCCCAGGGGACCTTTGCCGGAATCCTGGCCTGCTCTGATCCTGCCAGGCCCCACCTTCAATGGGAGCTCGTCCTGGCCTCCAGGGACCAGACCCTCCACATCTCGGCCAGGTCCTGGGGTAGGACTCTGCAGGGCCCTGCACGGCAGCAACCTTCTGCACGTTTCCTCTTCTGACCTCCTGCTCTTAACAGTTCAGTGGCATTAAGAACATTCACATTGTCATGCAACTGTCCCCTCCATTCAGCTCCACAACTTTTTCATCTTCCCAAACTGAAGCTCTGTACCCATTAAACTCTAACTCCCCATCCCCTCCCCAACCCCCCCACTCCCTGGCAACCACCATTGTACTTTCTGTCTGTGAATTAGACCAGGGGTGTCAAACTCATTTTCACCAGGCCCATATCAGCCTGGCGGTTGCCTTCAAAGGGCCTTAACAGTTAAGGAGTAGTTACATTTATACAGTCCCAAAATTATTTCGGCCCTTTGAAGGCAACCGCGAGGCTGATGTGGACCCCGGGAAAATGAGTTTGACACCCCTGAATTAGACTATTCTAGGTACCTCAGATAAGTGGAATCATAAGTACGTATCCTTTGGGGACTGGTTTCTGTCACTTGCACAGTGTCTTCGAGATTCTCCATGTTGCACTGTCTGTCAGAGTTCCTTCCTTGTTAAGACTGGGTAATACTCCACTGCACAGGTAGACCACATTTTGCTTGCTCATTCATCCATCAATGGATGCTCAGGTTGCTTCCACATTTTGGCTGTTGGGAATAACGCAGTTATGCAGATGGGGGTATAAATATCTATTTGAGTCCCTGCTTTCACTTATTTTGGATATACAGCCAGAAGTAAAATTGCTGGATCAGATGGTAATTCTATGCTTAATTTTTTTGAGGAAACACCACACTGTTTTCCACGATAGCTGAACCATTTTACATTCTCGCCAATAGTTAACAAGGGTTCCAATTTTCCACATCCTTGCCAACACTTATTTTTTGTTTTTTTTAAATAATAGTCATATTAATATGTGTGAAATCATATTTAATTGTGGTTTAATTCACATTACCCTAATGATTAGCAATGTTGAAGCATTGCTTAATAGATATTTGTATATCCTCTTTGGAAAAGTATTTTGTGATCAGGGTGTTTGTACTTCTGCTGCTCAGTTGCAGGAGCTCAGCCTGCTCTGGGGTCCTCGGTGGCAGGCACCCGGTGCTCTCAATGAGCCCTGTGACCTTGAGCCACACGCCCTTTGGAGCCCTTTTTGAGTCCGGCCCCCACAGTCACGTCTCCCCAGTCAGGTCCACTTTCGCCAGCCTCATGGGACCATCTCAGGGCCTCTTTCTGGACAAGCAGGAGTCAGAAGCAGAGGCAGCGTTTGCTGGTTTGGGTTCACAGCGGCTCCGCTTTGGCAGGACGTGTGACGTATTATTTCTGCGACCTTCTCCTTCCTGTCGGTGCCAGGGCTTTGCTGGCCTTGGGTCCTGGGAGCCATCCATAGAGCTCCTCTGTTGCCTCTTCCTCAGTCAGAGCAGAGCACTCAGAGCCAAACATATCATAATCACCTCTCCAAAGATACCACACGCGCTGCGGGGCAAGGAGAAGAGGACGTGTGTGCTGGCGTGCTCCTCCCCTTCAATGTTACCACTGTTATAAACGTTCAAATGCTCACCTCCCAGACCCCACCGTGTCTGGGGCTGGAGCGTCTGCCAGAAGCGCAGAGAGCCCCGTGCTGGTCCCCGGAGGCCTCCCTGACAGACTTCAGCTCATTCTGGGCAGGTACACAGTGTGAGTGGCCAGGCACCCATCATAACTTCCTCTGGGAGCAGGTTTTAATAGGAGAGAGCAGCTCAAGGGAAGGGCGACGAACACAGGGCTGGGAACAGGGGTGCCTCCTCCTCTCCCTCATCCTGCACGATTGTTTCCAGGGCCAGCTCTGTGGGTGAGGCTTGCTGTAGGGACGGCCAGTGGCCACCTCGGGCTCTCTGCCAGTGTGCAAGAGGCTTGGCAGGTTCTGCCTATTCCAGCCAAACCCAAACCAGTGCCCTCCTACTAGGAGAGAAGCTGAGTGTGTAAGCAAGAGCGCCAGTGGCCACCAGCCAACTCCTAGTGTCCCCACATTTCCTGTGAGAGAGGAGAAGAACCTGTGTAGAAAAATCCACACCAAAACCTCAATCTCTATCCCTAGCACCTCGGAACTGCTTTGGGAGCCGGAGAGCCTGAGTTCTTAGAGAAACCATGCTCTTTGGGCCCGATATCCAGACCTTTCCTGTGTCGCTTATGAACAAGGCTGTGTTATTTCTCAGGTCGGAACCAAACCAACAGGGCCCCCGTGGGTCTGTTTGGTGGCAGGACCTAAAAGGGAGTGGTGTTCCCAGAGGCCGCAGGCTGACTCGCCCTGTAGGGTATTAATTCCAGCCACGGCCCACTTAAATCCAAGAGCTGCAGGCACACAGCAAACCGGTCAAGCTCCAGGCGGTCCCAGTCCTGCTCTGGCCCACACCCTTGGACAAGTCAGCAGGGGGCTGTGTCAACACCCCAGCTCGTGAGGAAGTGACAGCGCCTCTGGGAAGGAAACCTGGGTTGCTCCTCCTGCGGGGAGACCCTTGAAGTGTGGTGAGGAAAGACTTCCAGTTTGGAGTCGGTGAGGTCACCATTGACAGCTCCCTGGTCTTGTTTCCTTAGACCTCAATTTCTTCCTCTCTGAGCTAGTGTGATTGTCTGTGGTACCTGCCAACTCGGAGAGCTGTAAGGATCAGATGGGGGGGGAGGGGCTTCTTAAAAGCCCATAGAGCTTTCTGAATATAAGGGGTCACTGTTGGCTTGATCTGCTGCTGGCCCTTTGGGGTTGCAGAACGGTCAAGGGTTCAATCAAATACAAGTTGCAGAGAAGGCCTCCTGTGCCCGTCCCTCAGGTCTCAGATGCAGTAAGGCTTTGGGGCTGCATGACACATGCCCTCGTGGCCTCCACAACAGCTAATCCTTTGCTGTTAAATTTAAATATATATTTTTAATTTCTCATCAGAGTTCCCTGGGACAGGAAGGATTTTTTTTTTTTTTTTTTTTTTGCGGGGGCAGGGGGTGGGGTGGCGGTGTTTCTTTTTGCAGAGGCCAATTAATAATAATAATAGTAACACTTTTTTAAAAACCTGATTCTACGGTTAGACCCATTATGCTAGAATGCCTTGGTGTGGCAGGGCCTAAGGAGCTGCCCGAGGCTGCCGCCCTAGGGAGGGAGCCTGCCCACTGGACAGCTCCTGGCCTGCCCAGGAGACCAGCTGCCTGCTGCAGAGAAAAGAGGGCCCTGAGGGTCTGTCCCACACAGTCCCAAAGGGCCAACATCCCCTTTGCTTCTGCTCTGTGCATCCTCTTGGCTCCCCCAGAAGGCGCACAACAACAAGGCGCCTTTATAAACAGTCTCCTACAACTCGGGGACTTGTTTCAAGAAATCCGTTGGAAGAAACAGCCAGCATCGCAATCCTGGCAACATTCTAGGGCTTTTTTTCCCTTTCCCCATTTTAACTGTAAAAATTTGTCTCCGACATTGCACACATGAATGAAATCAACAGTCTTATCAGATCCCAAGTCTGTCAGCCGAAGTCTACCAGCCGCCTGGAGCCAGAAGCCTCTTAGCACACGTGTGACTGGAGCTGAAACGGGGCTGGGACGGCAGCGCAGGCAGCTTGGTTCTGGCACTCTCCTTCCCAAACATTTGCTCTTTTAGAGCGCGGGAAGCCGCAATGCCTCCGTTTTCTTCTACCTCAGTTCCATTGGCTTCCAGAGGCGGGCCGAGCATCTCCCTGATGCGCCTTAGTTTCCTTTCTGCAGGCACCGGGCACCAGCCTGTGGTAGCAGGACCAGGGGCCACCCTTTTTCCTCTTTTCCCAACATCTATGAGAGCCCAGGTCTCCTCAGGGTGGGACGAGCTGGGGTGCTGCCGAGAAGGCCCAGGTGTCTGAGCCTGTGGGCTGGCCCAGGGAGAGGGAGAAGGCAGCCATCCCTGGGGTAGCATTCGCCCACCCCACCCTGGGCCAAGAGCTTTCAGAGCCTGGGTGCTTTGGACAGCAGGTCCTTGGGCAGCACCTCTGGCTGGACCAGTTTTGAGACTGCTGGACTGTGGACAGATCCCACGTGCCTCTCTCCAACACAGAGCAGTTCCCACCATGTCTGTTGGATAGACACGTAAGCGTAACAGAATGTACGTGCCCTGAGAACAGGTTTGGGGTCAACCCATCCATGTATTCCCAGGTCTGGCACATAAGGACCAATAATGATAAAGGACCATTCATGGGCATCCACCGTAAGTCAAGTACTTTATAAATATCATCTTGTGGGTATTAATATATCTTTAAGTAGCTGAGTGGAAAAAGCTAGAGAATTAAGGAAACTTCTTGAGGTTGCAAAAGCAGCAAAAATCCCTGAATATTTCTCTTTGTCTCTCTTATTACGTTTGAAGAATAAATACAATGAATGGGTGAATGAATGAATAAGTGAATGGGTGAGTGAGTGATTGAATCTCTGTTTTCCCATCTATCATTAATCAATCTATGTGCCATTCTGTCTGAAGACAGGCAGAGAACATGACTAAAATGAAGAATCCAGGTCTGTATGACAAAGGTCGGGGCCCAGGTGAGGGCCAGAGTTTCCAGGTGAGGCCAGTGGGCTCAGACTCGGCGGCAGTAGAAGCAGGAGCCCCTCCTACCTCTCCTGCAGCCTTCACGCCGAGCCCCACAGTGTGAGGGTGCACAGCCAGGGCAGAGGTGTTCAGACTCTGCCGCATCCAGAGGGTGCTGCAGGCCGAAAAGAGCTTGTTCGCATCTGTTCATCACCGTCCACCACCAACAAGCAGAGAAGATGGGCTGCTGGTTCCAGCAGCACCTTCCCCTCTGCGGCATCTCTTCCCCAACAAGGCTACCCTTCCTGGCGGTCTGGATGTGCGATAACCTGCATCAACTGAGGCAGAGGTGGAGGGGAGGGGTGAGGCCAACGTGTCTGCCCACTCAGCCTCTCCAGGGGGCCCACCAGGCCCTGCACCCTCTCCCTCCCACCCAGGGGGAGGCATCTAGACATGCTGCCCCCTGCTTGCTCCTTGAACAACCCTTCCCACCCTCTTCCTGGGTCTCAGCCTTCTCCTTGTCCTCACCCTGAGTGAGCATGGCCCTGAGGCTGCCTCTGAGAGACCAAATGGGTGTGTCTGTCACTGTCACTGCTGCTGGCATCTCACATCACAGATGGACACACAGAGTGCCCAAAGGCCGGACCGGGAGCTCCCGGGGACAGTGCAGGAGAGCATGTTTGGCCACATTTATTGAGCTCTTACTATGCGTCCAGCCCTAGGAAGCTCTGAGAGGGTTTGAGAAGTGGCGGGACAAATGGACCAGACTGGGCATCCTGATGAACCTATAAGCAACCAGTGCCTATCTGTGTTGAAGAGTACCAGGATTTGTTGTAATCAGGTATGATGAGACATGCAGACATGAGAATGACTGTCATGAGGAACAAACAGAAGGCATGGCACTCACGGGGCCACACGGGGAAGCACCGGGGCTGGTCAGGAGGCAGAGGGCATGAGGGGCTGTGGGAAAGAGCAGGTGGGGCAGAGCGAGCAGGCTTGGGGGTGGCCAGCTGGATAACTTCAGTGGCTCTGGGGCACAGGGGCTGTCGTAGTTGTCCCTCACCTGGCCCTGGGGTGGCTGCAGCAGGGAAATAATGGCCTGAAGTGGGAGAGCCCCAGAGAGGAGGTGGTGGGGGCTCTGGGTCAGTTGGTTTTTATATGAAAGGTGAACTCAAAGGGGGTTTTGCTGTCTCTAGGAATTGGACTGCCCTGGCAGAGACAGTCCCTCTAGGGCCCGCAAGGCCCCAAGATGTCAACACATCAGAATATAAGCAATAAAAGACATAGTGAAGACAACTGACATCCTGAGGACCCACGGGGCTAGAAGTCTGCCCTGGACATTGGATATCCAAGAAAACATCATAATGTTTTAATCCAGAAAGGAAGTTATTCTGGATATGGCTCATGCTTTAGAGTATAAACCATATCTAGAGTAGTATGCATAAATAGAGTGTGCTTCTGTAACCACCCATGGAGACAGCGCCTTTCATCACTCCCTTACCATTTCAGGAAGGACATTAAGTGTTGGTGCTATGACAGACCCTGCACAGCTAGTCCTACCCCTACCCACCTCTCCAGCCACATCTCCGGCGCCTTCCTCTGCTCCAGTTCCTCCAACACACAAGGCTCCTCCTTGGCCCCTTGGCCTGTGCACATGCCCATCCCTGCGCCTGCCTCCATTCCACCTTGCCTGCGCAACTCAGTCTCACTATTCAGCTCTCGGCCTGAAATCAGACCAGCTTTCCCGGCCCTGCCCCCAACGCTGAACTCGGGTGTTTCACAGGCAGCTCTGGACTTCCCTCACATCATTCCCCTTTCATTGGTTCACGCACTGCTGTGGTGCTGGTCCATCTACAGGCTGAGTGCTCTGCCCTGGTCCAGAAATAGGCCTGCGTTAGCGGTCTCAGTTCTCCACCAGGGGTATAGACGGAGCGAGAGAGAGAGAGAGAGAGAGAGAGAGATGGATGTATACATTAAAAATACATACAGGGTGGGCAAAAGTAGGTTTACAGTTGTAACACAGGTAAATACTACAATAATTAATCAATAATAATACAAAAATAAACTGTTTCATGTACTCACAACTGCAAACTTACTTTTGCCACCCCTGTATATTATATATAAAATCGTATATAATATGTATATATAATTAGTTCACATAATTATCAAGGCTGGGAAATACCAAGATCTGCAGCCGACAAGCTGAAGACCCAGCGGAGCCACTGATTAAGTGCCAGGCTGAGGGCAAGAGAAGTCCCATGGTAAGCTCTAGCAGTCAGACGGGCAGTTTCCTCTACTCTCAATTTTTGTCCTGCTCAGGTCTTCACCTGATGGGGTGAGGCCCACCCACGTTAGGGGGAACAGTCTGCTTTACTCACTCTACTGACTCAGATGTTAGCCTCATCTAGAAACACCCTCACAGACACACCCAGAGCCATGTTTGGTCGAGCATCCGGGCACCCTGTGGCCCAGTCGAGTTGCCCCCTTCCATGTAAATTAACCATAACACTGTGCAAAAGTCCCATAGACTCCTAGAGCTTAACATGCCCAGAGCTGATCTCAGTACTTTGCCCCCCCCACCCCGCCACTGCCACCACCCACCCTGCCACTGGAGCCAGAACTGGTTTGTCACACCCCTCACTCTCAATCTGAGTCACGCTGCTCCACGCCCTGCAGATTCCACCTCCAGAATCCTCTGCAGACCTGTTCCCACCTCTCATCCCCACTCAGCTCGCTTACTTTGGACCCTGTCTCTTGCCTGAGTCTCGGCCACTGCCTGCGTGGCCTCAGGCTGCCAGCATCTCCTCTCTTCCGTCTTATTTTCTGCACTGCCACCTTGTCTGTCCTTCTGAAACACCAAGCCCTTGTCTGAAATCTGTTGGCAGTCTCCTCCCGGGACGAAACTCTCACACTGGGCCTGACAAGGAGGCCCTGCCTGGTGGAGCTCTGTCTGACCTGCCCCTCCAGGCTCATTTCACTTCTGCTCCATACACCCAGTGCCTGTCACAGGAGCCGCCTGGATTCTGAACACCTCTTCCCTTTTCTCATCTCTATCCTCCCTTTCCTTCCTCTCCCTCTATCTCTCCTCCTTTCTAACTCCAGTTCCACCAAAATGCTTGCAGTCCCGTGAACTCACCACACACACACCGTGGCTGTTCCTTCTTCCTCCGCTTCATCCCCTTTCAAATGCTACCAGCCTCATAGTGTCACACAGATGTCATTACACGCACCTGTACACATTCATAGAGCTCTGTCCGAGGCCCTGTATACCGATGTCTCAGGAGGCTTCCCCCTCTTGGATCTGACCTATGGTGCGGATCACTCCTGGGTGGCAGACAGTTTATAAGAGAAACGGTCTGTAGTTCCCCATGTCCAGTCACCTTCACAAGGCTCTGAGGGCAAAGGAAGGCTGGAGTCAGTCCCATTCAGAGCTGATGTCATCATGAACCTCACAAGCAACACTATCCCACAGGGTTGTTCATTCACTCGCTGACAAACATATTCTGACACAGCATTTCATGACTAGCACTGTGCCAGACACTGGAGAGATGAAGAAAAGTGACAGCTGATCTATAATCAGGGAATCAGGAAGCACTACATGGAAATTCAGCTCGCACAGAAGGGCACGGTGGTGCCTCTGGTTGTCTAGACGCAGGAAGTGCTAAGAAAAGGAGGGAGTGGAAGGACGGGAGAGGGAAAGAAGGCTAGAGGAAGGGGAGGGGGGAGGAGAAAGGGAATTCTTGGTATTTACTCAAAGGAGCTGAAAACTTACATCCACGCAAGAACTTGCACTCGGATGTTCATAACAGTTTTATTCATAATCTCCAATACTTGGAAGCAGCCAAGATGTCCTTCAGTAGTGAAAGGGTAAAAAAACTGTGGTACATCCAGACAACAGACCATTACTCCGCACTAAAAAGAAATGAGCCATCAAACCAAGAAAAGACACAGAGCAGTATTAAATACATATCACCAAGAGACTGCACACTGCATGACTCCAACTACAGGACACTATGGAAAGGCAAAACCATAGAGGGGGTAAAAACATCAGTGATCGCCAGGAGTTCAAGAGGAGGGGGGACAAGCAGGCAGAGCACAGAGGGTTTGGGGGCAGTGGAACTGCTCCGTGTGACACCACGATGAACACATCGCATCACTGTACATTTGTCCAAACCCACAGAACGCACAAGACCAAGAGTGAACCCTGACGTAAGCCACAGACGTGGACAATAATGACGCCAATGTAGGCTCCACAGCTGTGACAAATGCCCCACTTTGGCCGTTGGGGTTGTTGATGGTGGGGGGAGCTGTGCAGCGTGGAGGGAGGGGCGAATGGGATTCCTCTGTAATTTCCCCTCAATTCTACTCTGAATAATCTAAAACTGCTCTAAAAACCGAAGTCTGTTGTAAAAAAGAAGGAAAGAAGGCGGGGGGGGGGTTCTGCACAGGCTGAAGTCCCGTTTTTGAAATCCTCTTTTTCCCTTTTTTGAAACACAGGGACACTTACTAGCTGCCAGCTTCTTAGCCACCTCCTGGCCGCCAGTTATCGAGATGACAGCGGTCTGGGATCTATGCCCTCTGACTCAGTCACCCTCTTGAAAGCATTGAGCTGCTCGTGGGCCCCAAACTCTCTTGATGGACGGTAAAGAACTCCTGAGCTCCCTGCACCCTGTCCTGCTGGGGTTGCTCCCAGAGCCCATGGGGAACAAGGTGGCCCCTTGGCCCCTGTGAGCAGGTGCTGGGGCCTCACTGTCCCTGTCTGCTTGGCAGACATGTCTGAGTCTCCAGCACTTCACACGTATCAGCTTCCTCTGGGGTTCAGCTTCCTTCGCTCTCGCCCCACAGGCTCCTGTCTCTCTGCTTCCTCTGTGGATTCTGCTCCTGCCTCATCTCCTGGGAGAGACCTTGTAAGTCTGAGCTCAGCCCTGAGCCTCCGGGTAGATCAGGACTTCTCGTGACAGACCCTCCATGTCAGTGGCCTTGGAGGGACTGCGTGTGGGCAGGCAGGCTGGCGCTGAATCTCCTTGGACTTGAATATTCAGAATTTAAATTTGATTCTCTATCAATGTGATTTTTATATTCTTTCCTTTTTCAAAGCTTTCCCCCTAAAGTCTAGGGCACATGTGTATGCTCAGCCCTATAAATCCTAAAATGACATTTTCCTTTCTACCAAGACTCTTACTGATGCTTCTTCATAAATCAAAAGTTAATCCAGATAGTAGTTCCCCTTATTGCTTCTTCTTTTTGCTTCTCATTTCATTGCTAATTCAAAATTTATTTGAGCTGCCACCACCACTGCCGCCCTTGCCACGTGGCCCCTGCTGCCCTGGCCACAGCGCCTCAGCTCGTTGGGGGCTGGCCCTCGAACCCCTGCGCGGCCAGCACGCCAGGCACACGTTGTTGACACCTATATCCAGCCCTCCTGAATAAATCCCACTGTCCCCACATCCAGCGTGAGGTCCCCCCAGGTACAGGTAGGCACCATGGCTGAGAAGTCTGCCACCACTGCAGGGATCCCCTGCAG
This sequence comes from Macrotus californicus, assembly GCA_007922815.1. NCBI lineage: Eukaryota > Metazoa > Chordata > Mammalia > Chiroptera > Phyllostomidae > Macrotus > Macrotus californicus. Next base: position 77,585 of record VMDR010001449.1, on the reverse strand, counting down.
GAGAAGACACGAGTGGAGAAGGAAGGCCACCGGCTCCTGCCTGAAGTGCTTTGACAAGCTCTGCACCAACTCCTGCGTGGAGTGACACACGCCCATCAGCGCGGACTCGAAGGGAGTGGGCCGCCACCGCACAGCACCTGCCTCTGCGGGGCCAAGGTCCGGCATCCCATGGCAAACAGGACCTTTGTGTCCAAGACAACAAGATCCCGTGCAACAAGTGCGCCACGTGGGAGGGCACCCCCACGTGCAAGGGCTGCTTCCAGCTGCTTATGGCATGAGGTCTGAGCGTTTGGTGCAAGGGGACCAACCACCTGGCACAGAGAGACCACTTTACCTGCAGCAACTTCAAGCAAGGTGTCGGGGCTGGAAGCTTCTTCCCTAAAAGGGGGGACTTCTACTGCGTGACCGGCCGTGAGGCCGAGTTGGCCCAGCATTGCGTGAAGTGCGACAAGGCCGACGCGTCTGGCGGACTCGCCCCCCAGGCTCGGCCCTGGCGTGTCGCGCGCTCCGAGAAGCCTGCTGGGCGGCGTTTCGCCGCTATGGAGGACCATCGTTAGTTACTACGTGGATGGCTGCAAGAACCTCGCGGCCAGGAAGTGAGCTGGATGCAAGAACCCCATCCCTGGGTTTGGCAAAGGCTCCGGTGTGGTGGCCTTTGAAGGACAGTCCTGGCACCACGACTGCTTCCACTGCAGAAAAACGCTCCATGAATCTGGCCGACAAGCGCTTTGTTTTCCATCAGGAGCAAGTGCGTTGCCCCGGCTGTGCCAAAAGGCTGTGAAGTGACCTGGGCTCCCGTCCTGTAAATGGAGTTGTCTTGTTCTCCGTCCTCACCCTCTGCCCTGCACCATCCAGAGGGAAAGAGTGGTCTTCACCTCTCCAAAGCTGTTCCTTCTGTCTTCTCTCCCATTTCAGAGCACAATCAAATAAGGGCACACAGAGACCATACTAGGATTCAGCAAAAAAGCAACTCTGTCGCAGAGCTAATTTTGAGTTAGATACAGTTAAAAAACGAACACTTAGATGGACTCTTCTGTATGCTTATCATAGAGCAGGAAAGTGCTAACCATTTAGCTGCTTAGTGATCAAGCAAGAAGGCCAAGAGATGAAGCCCCCACTGAGCACCCTTCGTGACTCCGCTGGGACCCACCATCCCCACACCACAGACCCCGCTGGGACCCACCATCCCCACACCACACACAAGCATCTGGGCCGCTGCTCCTACCTGCTGCCCTGATCTGCGAGCAGAAAGAGGACTCGCCGAAGTGCCTGGCCTAACTTCCTCATCAAAACCTCCCTTCTGTTCCTCCGTGCTTTCGATCAACTAATACGAATTTCTAGAAAATTAACATTTGACCTTCGCTGTGATTCTAAACTGACCTTTTCCCTGTGCTAACATTTGAGTTCCTGTGTGCTGTGTTTTCTGAATGTTTCTTCCCACTTTCAGGCTTGGAACACGCAGGCGATTTGGAAAGGGCAGCAGAGCTGAGAGAGCGAGCCTGTTTTAAAGGAACATCGTCCCCACGAATACTTCAGGAATCTTAACGAAACTAACCCAGCTGTCGTTTTTCTCTTTTTAATTAATAATATTTGGGGTTTTTTAAAAAAGATTTGATTTATTTGTTATTAGAGAGAGGGGAAGGGAGGGAGAAAAAGAGGGAGAGAAACATCAATGTGTGGTTGCCTCTCATGAACCCCCTACTGGGGAGCTGGCCTGCAACCCAGGCGTGTGCTCTGACTGGAAAATCAAACCAGCGACCCTTTGGTTTACAGGCTGGCACTCAATCCACCAAGCCACACCAGCCAGGGCTTAATGAATAATGTTTTGTTTTAATTAATAGCAACATAGTTTACGGGTTTGGAGGCCTGGGTGAAAATATTTTAGCCCTCTCAAACATGCCTACAAAAGTAACCATAAGACTCTAGAAGGGTAACTGAGCAGGCACCCGGATAGTCCTGGACATGGATGTGATATTTGCAAAAAGTGGCAGTCGAATCCCTTGTAATACAGTAGTTGTTTACTCTTTGTCCCTGAGCCAAAGAGGCCCACCAACATCCCTTCTCTTGTGATTGTTACAGCTGTTCCTCCGGAGCTCAGCTGGGCCTCCGGGGAGTGGGGAGGCCACCATCGTCACAGGCAGAACTGGATTTCCATGTCGTGCTTACCTGAGAGGCAAGGTCACCTGCCTACCATGTTCCAGCGACACTGTTAGGGGCCACAGTAGAAGGAGATGACGTCAAAGTGAATATGCAGTGACAATGCACATGGACATGCTCACAGCAGTGGTCAGGAAAGCCGAAGCCTTGTTTCTATTTTCGTCATTAGCTATTATCATCTCATGTTTCAGTGCATCCCTGTAGAAGCAAAGCCACATACAAATTAAAACACGTATTTGGAAAGAATTGTGAAATATCTAAGATGTACACACTGTACATACAGTAATTCAATGAAGTGCCGCACATCTGCCTCTTGGCGAGAGAAATCAAACACTGCCCATACATTTGAACTCGTGGAGCCCCAGCCCTACACACAGGGGCATCCTGCCGTGAAGTCAGACCTTACATCACCGTGCTTTTCTTCACTGTCCTACCACAGGTGCACGCACCTCTACAAGGCTATAATGTTGTTTTTCATATCTTGCATTTATGATAAACGAATCCCGATACATGTGTTATTATGCAACATGTTTTTTTCACTCAGCATGGCATTTCTGAGTTTCACGGGTGTTAACGTATGTAACACTGGCTCACGTGTTTCCACTGCTGCCTGGCACTCCCTTGTATGACCATAGCGCAATTCACGTAGTCGTTGCTCCACTGATGGACACTTTAAATGGTCCCAGTTCCTCCATAATTCGGACAGTGCTGCTACAGACGTTCTAGGACAGGTCTTTCTTAATGTGGTGCATCCGCTCAACAGCTCTTCTGATGTTAAGCCATCTTTCGATTCCAGGGTTAAACCAGCTTGGTTTTGATGTATTTTTACTTTTATAAATGTCTGGAGTTGGGGTGGACAGCAGAACCAGCTCCTTCCTGACTGTTCCAGGCCCCACCCCAAACTTCCCACTGTGCTGCCCCTGCCGTGTGTGTGTGTGTGTGTGTGTGTGTGTGTGTGTGTGTGTGTACTTACAGAACAGAGTAAGAGGGCCCGGCCCCACCAGAGGCCCTTCCCCCTCCAGGTGGCAGGCCTGCCTCTCCCCCGGTCCCTCAGCTGAGTCTCGGCCTCTGCTGCTCAAGCCAAAATCCACCAGTATCCATGTTCACTTCAGCCGCCCGTAGGGCAGCTAGAGGAAATGCCAGCTACACGGGCAGCAGCTGCTCTGCAGGTGGAAGGTGTTTGTGCTGGAGAGCTCAATTTGGGAAAGAGACACAGGCCCCATCCTACTCAGAGAGGATGGGACACTTGGATTTTTGTATGGGGACACAAGGATTTGCAAGGAGGACAATTAGGTGGAGTGCTACTTTGAGATATTAGAAGAGGGAGGAAGGGGGAGGGAGAGAGAGAGAGAAAGGTGGTTTCCCAGCATCTGCCTCTTACTGGTCTAGGGAAGCATCTGCTAAGGGTCTATACCAGAACAAGTAACACCTCTGGCTTTTTTATTTTGTAGAAAACCCAAAATACTTGGGACAGAAGTGAAGAAAGAATCACATAGGCTTAAAAGAAATGCCCCTGCCACTTCTGCCATCCTGTAAACCCAGGCACGCCTCTCAGAGAAGAGAAGCCCCAGAAAGGGAAAAGCCACAGGGGTACCTACCCCATAGGCCCACAGGCAGCTGCATGGGGTTTCTCTGCCCTGGGGGTTGTAGGGTAGCACTACATGCCCTCCATGGGCCACTCAGCAGCAGACTGGATGTGTGGATGCCCGGGGCCAGATGGAAACCCGCACCTCAGCCCATCAGCCCGTTTTTAATTAACCCCAGAGCTGGGAAGGGAGGATCCCTGGGAACAAGCCCATTCCACGTCTTACCGGCACGAGTGGAAGCGTTATAGAGAATGTGAAGCAGTGCATGTTTTCCACACTCAGTCCATGGGCTACGAGTCACGTTTGCCACAATCCATGAAGTGGGGAATTCTCCACTGTGTCTCATTGACCCAGAGCTGTCTACTAGGGCTGGCACTGGCTGTGGCTGCAAGTGCCGAGGGTGCCCTTGGGAAGAGCCTCAGCTTCCTGTCTTCTGGTCTCATGACCTCATTCCCAGTGACTGGCAGTGACTCATCTAGGGGTCCAGCTTTCAGGCTCCATGAGACTGACTTTTAAGGCTGTGTAAACCGGTGGGGAAGAGGGTGGTGGAGGCTTCTGCGCTTTCCGTGAGAAGCCAGGAGCGACGTGTACCAGGTCTTGAGAATCCCCACAAGGACCAGCCTGGCGGCATCAGGTCCTGTCAAAAACTGGACATGGGCATTTGAACCCTTGCTCCCAGTTTCTCCCCGACTACGATCTCATCCTGTTCTGCCTCTGCGCTTCTCACTGGGGCCTGGGGCGCTTGTGTGGCAGGGACATTTGACACGCCACAGGCTGTATGTAATTAAACACAATGGAACATGCTGGTGGTTCTGTTTTATTAAAGCAAAATGGAAATAAATTCACTTCAGAGAAAAGATCAAACCGTGAAGTCACACAGAAAAAGGGAACAGGCCAGAAGGTTCTCTGTATTGTGCTTGGTGCTGGTTCCTCAGGCTAACAGTTAAATTGTCTTTTAAAGCTCTTTTCTTTTTTCTTTTTTTCTCCCTGTTTTGAACTAATTCTATCCAACCATCCAGCACAGATTCAGAACCGTTAACCTGGAAAAGAGGGGAAATGGGAAGGTCGTCTTGGTAACCAGCACTCTGTGTGGCCTGCGGCTCGAGGCCTCTGGTGGGTCCGAGCAGGTGTTTCTGACTTGCCCTGTGGCTCGGCCCTGGGTCTCTGCCCGGAGCCACCGGGAAAGGGAGAGGAGCAGGCCCACCCGCCAGAGGACCATCTATGCCTGGGTGACAGAGCCCCTTCTTCTCGGTCAGGGTTTTTAAATTTGCTTTTTAAAAAAAGTTTATTAAATATATGAGGTGACATTGGTTAGTAAAAACGTATAGGTTTCAAGTGAATAATTCTATGATACGTCATCTCCGTGTTACATTATGTGCTCTTTAGTCTTTGTTGCAAATCTGCTCTTTTCCCATCTTATCCTCAAGTCCCTGTTTAGATCGCCAGGAACATTTTTTGAAATGAAATAGTACCCTTTGACCCAGAAATTCCCACCTGGGAATCTAACCAGATGAACTAATCTACAAGACAGAACAAGCTGCATGCCTGAAGACGTTACTGCGGAGATCTTTACACCAGAGACAAATTGACAGCAACTTACATATGAATAGAAGCATAGTATTTACAAGAAATATATAATTATGCAGTCAATAAAATTACAGCTAACACTATGTGGCAATAGAGAAAAGCAAATCTCATAGCCTTAAGTTTTAAAAGAATACATTATGCATAGAGCAGGTAGAGAAATATTCACAGGACAGAGGACAAAGGGAATGCGGAAAATAATATTAGTTACTGTGTTAGGTGAGGAGCTTTAAGCATGATTTCCCACCTGCTCTTATAACTAACAAATAGTATTTTTTCAAGTATATTTAATTTCAAATATAAACCTAAATCATAATTATTTAGAAAGGACTTTACCAGTGTTTGCTTTTTCTTTTTTAAACTAAACCTATTAGATATGGGCCAAGCGAGTTAAGAAAGATTAAAAGCCGAGCGTTTACAAATTTGGAAAAAGACCTCTTTTGTCCAGAACAGTGAAACCACTCTTCTTTCTACTCCCATTTTATTTCTGTTTCTCTAGATAAAATGCTCACTTTTTTATTATTGATTTATTTTATCTAACGCTGTCTCCCATGCACTCTCTGGATCTCTAGGTTACTGCTTTCCAGCCGCCCCCCGGGGTCCTGGCTGCGACGGCGGACCGCGGCCCTTGAGTCCCCACTGCACTCAGAGCCGGGAGGGGCACGGGAGCGCGCGAGCGCGCCTCCCCTGCAGGGTCTCCCAGACAGCGGGGCGGGGCTCGGGTGGCGCTTTGTCTTCACTACTTCTCCAATTTACTTTGAGTTCATAATTGCATAGTAGCTGTGTACCGAAGGCATTTGTACTTAGCTTTATAATTATATATATTTAAGTATCACTGCAATAGAAATATTTTCATTCGATGCTGGGGGCGCATGAGAATTTTCTCTCTTTGTGAGGGCCAGTCCTCAACTGTCTTCAAGTGAAAAGAACCCTGGGTCTGAGGAAGGGATGTGACTGGTCTGCCTGCTCTGAGTGGGGTGGGGACTAGAAACCATGCAGGTCTCTGCTCTCCCGGTGCAGGGTTTGGATTTCCATCAGACTCCACCTCTTCCCAGCACAGTCTGTGTGGTGATGATCAGACCTCTCCCCCAAGCTCCAGATTTCTATGTTGACTTACACACTTGACACTACTTCTTGGGCCTCTCAAACTGGCCACGGCCCAGACAGACCTTCCCACTGATGAGGACTCCCTCCCTGACCAAACTTTACTCAGGCACGGGGCCCGCTCCTAAGCAGGCCTTGTCCTTGCTCTGAGCCCGCCCAGATTAGCCAGAAGCCTGCCAAACCTGTTTAGCAAGAATCCCCCCTCCCTTCATCCCTAATCAAGTTTCTCCTGGTAGTTTTCTGCACTCTGACCCCATCATCCTTCCTGTTGGCTATAAACCCGCAGCTGCCCTGCTGTGCTGGGGTTGAGTTCAACCTCTCTTCCCTGTTGCAATAGTCTTTGGTGAAGTCTTCCTTGCCTGTCCAGTGCAAATTTTCTCGGACCATCCCCCACACTCCCCAAGTCCAGGTACCAGTTTTCTCCACCAGCCCCCAGTGCCTGAACCATAAAACCCACCTGCTGTCCTTGATGCCGCCCACCCCCTTGTTCTTTGCGTCTTCAATCTGTCCCCACTCCCTCCCTCTCTCACTACCCCAGTCCTAGTCCCCGTGACCTCTAGCCCACATGCCTGCACCCCCTCCAGCTGGTCTCCCACTTCCCTCAGTCCCCTCCACCCTAGTGAACACCAGGCGGCAGGGGCAAACTTGCTATAGGATGGATCAGACCAGACACTCTCCTGCATAAACCATTCAAGGACTTCCCACTCCTCTGAGATTGAAATCCAGACTCCTTTCTGGCTACAAATCCGTGTAAGATCGGCTCAAGCCCTTGAGCTTCATCACACATCAGCTTCATCTCATTGTTGCACACTTGTTTATTTGCCTGTTTATCTGTCTTCAGGGTCCCCTCCAGGAGAATGTGAGCACTGTGAGGGTAGGGCCATCATCCTTGCTCCGTGTCCTCTGCACACACCTGAGTCTGGCCTGGCATGCAGACATTCTCAACCACAATTTGCTAATAATGATGTGAGTTAGCCGTGGGTTAGCACTGACTTTCACAGAAGTGCTTCAGTCACTTGTTCCCTATGACGTTCATGTGCCTGGTCTTCCCGACAGCCCCAGGGTCTTGTCTGCTCCAAAGGCCCCTGCACCTCCACCTTGCCACAGCCCGAAAGCAGCTCTGAGAGTTCTTACATTTCGTCACAAAGTGGCGGGGCGGGGGCTGTCACAAAACATTGACAATATATGGGCCAGAGGCAGATGGTGTCACTCCACAGTCCACCACAGCCATGAATCCCGAGAAGTGAAAATTCATCCAAAGCCACATTTGAGAAATTTGATACCATTTCAATCAAACAGCAAAGAATTCCTGTGTTTTATTTCCATTGTAAAAGGTCACTGGGAATAGAATTAAACACAAAAAGGAGGATTTTTGGTCAGCTTTTTAGTTAGGCAATGGCTTTTTGCTGAAAGTAGTTGTTTTGTGTGAATCTGGTCTTTGGGGTCCCCTGCATAGTCTGCCCTGGCAGACCCCACAGAAAGTGGGGTGGGGGTCCTCAGGTAGCTCTTATGGCTTCCATGCGTGGCCCCACCCTCTTTAGATTAAACAGTTTTGAAATGTGGACATATCAGGCTTATTAAACTGATGACAGGGAGAGGGGACAAGGGCTGAATAATGTCCTTGACTAGCTGAGAGAGCACAGGTTTGTCTGAGCGGACATGTGGACGACCGTCTGCAAATCAGGAGGTGAGGCAGGTGGGGGGCACCACCAGGTGTAGGGGTGGGTGGGGTGAACACAAAGAAGCTCTCTTCCGGCTGCTTCCGAGTTCCGGGTGAACCGAAAATTGAGGTCAGCTCCCGAGTGTGAGTAGGAGAAAGGGTCTGCGGAGGTTTGTGGGCACGGAAGGTGTGAAGTGGGAGAGCAAGAGGACTGCTGGCTGATGCATCGTGGTGGGGTGGTTCGGCAGCGCTGGGGGCCGCTGAGGTTTGTGGTGACGTAGTTTGAATGACACCTGCCGGCGTCAGTTGGCCTTTTCCTCCAGGACCAGGAGGTTGTGTCTGCAGAGGAGGTGAACTGATGCAGGCAACCGGGGTCGGGGGGTTGTTGCCAAGCAAGCATGATAAAGACAGGGTGGGCACCCGGGTTATAAACATTTGCAGGGGTCTTTTCAACATAAATGTGTTTTGGTGTCATTTGATTAGTTACCACGTCCATAACAGCTAGTTTTTTCACTTAGAAAAGAGTTAAGTAGATGTCGGTCGAATCAAGAATGAAGAAGTCCAAAGAACCAGGTTTTGAAGGAACTGCAAGTCTGCCCTTCACACCTGCCAGGTGCTGCTCCGCCTCCCTCTTCCTGCCACACAGGCCTCATCAGAGCCTGGGCACAGAGGAGCCTGCCCGCGAGTCTCCAGGGCCTTTGAATGAATGAGTTTCCTGTGTCAGAGCGGTCTAGCTCTCCAGGGCCTGGCTTCCTCTCATGTTGAGAGGAAGTGCACGCCATACCACTCTCTGCAGGTGAAATACGTGTTAACGTAACAAGGGTAGGAAGGCCGAGGAGACTGTCCATCTGTTGTAAGTTAAATGGTGCCACCCCCACCCCCAACCCCCATCCCCGCCAGTTTGTGTATTGAGTCCTAAGCCCCAGTATCTCCGAATGTGACTATATTTGGAGGCAGGGGCCTTTAAAGAGGTAATTAAGGTAAAATGAGGTCATTGGGGTGAGCCCTCATCCAATAGGACTGGAGTGCTCCTAAGGAGAGGAGGTCAGGACACAGTCACGGAGGGAAGACCTGAGAGCCCGCAGAGAGAAGGCGGCCACCCGCAAGCCAGGGAGAGAGGCCCCAGAGGGACACCCTGACAGCACTGCGACCATAACTTCCAGCCTCCCGACCCGGGGCCTGCGGTCTGAGCCCTGGTCTGTGGTGCTCTGTTCCGACAAGGCAGACTGTCTTTCTAGAACAGCTAAACTATGTCAAATATTTAAAACTGCTTCATTAAACACCAGCGGAAATGTTTCAGCAACGTTTCCTCCTTCGCATGGTCACCTGCAGGTGAATTATTGGTCTATGTAGTCATAGGTGAGCGTACGATATGGGGTTTATTTCTTGTGTGTTTAGCCTTTTCTGACTGAGTTTTCTGTTGCCTTTATATTAATGTCGAAAAGAAATCCTTCACGGAAACCTAAGGAGAGATTATTCAATAGTCCTACCAGCTCAGTAAGCAGTGAGTCAGGGAGGACAACTGCAGTTCACAGCCATCACGCTGAGGTCAGTGTTGCTGTATTCTGGGTGTTAGGGCACTCTGTGAGATGGGGCATGAAGGAGCTGTGCCCTGACTGTGTGCAGGGGCATAAACTCTGGACTCAGGACTTTTTAAATAAACAAACCAACCCCTCAAAGGCACTGGAGAGTGGATGTGACAGGCAGCACCTGGAAGGGCACTGACTCTGTGGACCCGGCTTCTGCCTGGTTCTCACCTGGACAGTCCCCGGCTGGCCACTGCACGGCTGGAGCTGAGGCAGAAAGCACAGCCAGAGAGGGGAGGGGCGCTGCCCAAATGGCTAGGAAATGAAGGAGAAATGCAAGGTGGGGGAGCCAGCCAGGGGAGCCCTAAATTCTCCATGTAAGTCCCCCCAGGTCCACGACTGACCTCTGAGCTGCACATGCTGGGGGGAGTCCGGAGAAGCTGGAAGGCTGTGGGGTGCTGAGGGGAGGGGCCATAATATCAGGCGCAGGAAATTTCCAAAGGCTGACCCTCTGGCCACAGCACAGTGCAACTGAGCGGGAAAGCAACATCGTGAAACCCTCCAGTAGCTGTAATTGACATCGCTGGGACAAGTGATGAACTTTGAACGTGGACTGAGGATTAGGCTGTAATATCGTATCAATGTAAATTTTTCAGATTGTGATCATTATACTGCGCTTATATAAAAGATTGTCCTTGTTCTCCACTCACAGGTAAGTGGAGCAGTCAGAGAGGGAGAAGAGCGGGGAGGGGGGAGAGAGCACGCAAGAGGGAATAATAAAGCAAATAGATGAATGTGAAGAAGTGGTGAATCTGAGCAGGGCTCTATTGGAGTTCCTTGCACTGTTTTTGTAACTTTTCTGAAAGTTTAAAATTCTATCAGAATGAAAATACTTTAAAAAACCTCACTCTGGCCCTATCCATCTCTTTCTTGAATGGTGTATATCAGAGATTCGAGGCAGTACTCTCCATAACGTGCCCGTTTCCTCCCTGCCACGGTGCGAGGACGGGCGAGGCCAGAACGGAGCCCCAGCAGCAGGCGAGGTTTTGTCCCAAGCGGGAGGGCAGACCTGGTCCCCCACAGCCCCGGCCCCACTCCTGGCTCCCTCTCACTGTTAGCTGGCTTCTAGGCGGCCAGGCCCTTGTGTTAAATTGTAAAGTGAACACAGAAACCCCACGGCAAGGATTAGTGTCCTCTAGACAAATGGCCAGCTGCTGCTGTTGTCTTATGCACAGGGTAGAAACCTCTGGATGGGGAGAGTGAGAGAGGTGAATTGTGGGGGCTGGGCTGACGGGTGTTGAGAAGAGGGTGAGGAGGGAAGGGAAAGGCTGCCTACACCAGGAGCCTTCTGAAGTGCCGCACTGACCGTGACCTGCTTCTGCCTCGCTGCCTCACAGGAGACACACAGGAGCGCCAGCATTTCCTGCTTATCCACCTTGTGCGGGCTCTTTCTGCCTGGTCTCCGCTGTGCTGGGAGCAGGCACCACTTGCTGCACCTGTCACCCTGAACCACCTCGCACCTGCTTCCCGTGTGGAAGAACATCCCCTGTGTGACCCTGCGGGCCTGAGTCCCACCTGGAATGGAAAGTGCCAGAGACTCTCTTCCTCAGCCTCCCCTGCGGGCGCTGGGATGGATGGGACCCCAATCAGACCCACTTGGCAGCAGGAGATCTAGGGGCCGGCCGCAGGGCAGGTGGCCACGGGGTGTGTGGTCTCAGGGCAGGTGTGGGTGCAGCTCCAGCACACCCCAGCACCCTGCAACATACCTGGCACCCTCTTTTCCCACTTCACAGCACACACATTTCTACACTGCAGTAAAATAGACACGATGTAAATTTTACCATTTTAACTATTTCAAGCGAACAGTCGGCAGCATTAAGCACTTTCTCAATGTCGTGCAACTGTCTCCACTATCAAGTTCTAGAACCTTTTCATCACCTTGAACAGAGACCCCTCAGCCATTAAGCAATTACCTTCCACTCCTTGCCTCCCCCCACCCCTGGCAACAACTAGTCTGCATCTCTCTCTATCGGTTTGCCGGTTCTGGACACCTCATACGAATGGGTCACACGTTACACAGTCTTTTGTGCCTGACTCCTTTCACTAGGCATGATGTTCTCAAGGTCCATGCCTGTTGTAGCTCATTATCAGAACCGAATCATACTCCACTGTATGTACACGCCCACTCTCTACCCATTCATCTGTTAACGGCCAGTTGGGCTGTTTTCAATTTTTGGCTATTGTGAATAGAGCTGTTGTGAATATTTGTGTATAAGTTTTTGTTTGAGTACCTGTTTTCAATCCTTCTGGGTATACACCTGGGAATGGAATTACTGGGTCACATGCTAAGTCCATGTTTAACTTACTGAGGCAGCCAGACTGACTTCCCCCGCATCCTTTTTTAAAAAATATGTTTTATTGATTATGCTATTACAGTTGTATCATCCCCCCCCCCCTTTATTCTCCTCTGCCCTGCACAGCCCCTCCCACTTGCATTCCCACCATTAGTTCATGTCCACGGGTCGTACATATAAGTTCTTTGGCTTCTCCATTTCCTATACTATTCTTAACCTCCCCCTGTCTATTTTGTACCTACCATTTATGCTACTTATTCCCTGTACCTTTACCCCCATTTTCCTCCTCCCCCTCCCCCACTGATAACCCTCCATGTGATCTCCATTTCTGTGAATTTGTTCCTGTCCTACTTGTTTGCTTAGTTCATTTTTGTTTTTGTTTTTTTAGGTTCACTTATTGATAGTTTTGAGTTTATCACTTTACTGTTCATGTTTTTGATCTTCTTTTTCTTAGGTAAGTCCCTTTAACATATATAATAAAGGCTTGGTGATGATGAACTCCTTTAACTTGACTTTATCTGGGAAGTACTTTGTCTGCCTTTCCATTCTCAATGATAGCTTTGCTGGATAGAGTCATGTTGGATGTCGGTCCTTGCCTTTCATGACTCAAATACTTCTTTCTAGCCCCTTCTTGCCTGTAAGGTTTCTTTTGAGAAATCAGCTGACAGTCTTAAGGGAACTCTTTTGTAGGTTACTGTCCCCTTTTCTCTTGCTGCTTTTAAGCTTCTCTCTTTATCTTTCATCTTGGGTAATGTAATTATGATGTGCCTTGGTGCGTGCTTCCTTGGGTCCAACTTCTTTGGGACTCTCTGAGCTTCCTGGATTTCCTGGAAGCTATTTCCTTTGCCAGATTGGGGAACTTCTCCTTCATTATTTGTTCAAATAAGTTTTCCATTTCTTGCTCTTCCTCTTCTCCTTCTGGCACCCCTATGGTTTGGATGTTGGAACGTTTAAACTTGTCCCAGAGGTTCCTCAGCCTCTTCTCATTTTTTTTCAATTCTTATTTCTTCCTTCTGTTTGGGTTGAATGTTTATTTCTTCCTTCTGGTCCAAATTGTTGATCTGAGTCCCAGTTTCCTTTCTGTCACTGTTGATTCCCTGTATATTTTCCTTTATTTCATTTTTCATAGCCTTCACTTTTTCCTCTATTTTGTGACCATCCTCAACCAATTCTGTGAACATCCTGATTACCAGTGTTTTGAACTCTGCATCTGGTAGGTTGGCTATCTCCTCATCACTTAGTTGTATTTTTTTCTGGAACTTTGATCTGTTCTTTCATTTGGACCATTTTATTTTTATCTCGGTGCACCTGTTATGTAGTAAGGGGCAGAGCCTTGGGTATTCTCTAGGGCAGGGCAACTCATGTCACTGCATTGTGGTGCTGTATGTGGGGGAGGGGTCAGAGAGGGAACAATGCCACTTGCTTGGCTGTCAGCCAGCTTTCAGTCATTTCCCCCACTACCCACAAGCAAATTGGGCCCTTCTGGTGCTGATTCCCAGGTGGGTGGGTCTGTGTACGTTCTAGGACCCTGTAGGCCTCTCCAACTAACTCTCCCATGAGGCTGGGAGTTTCTCCCACCACCTCAACCCCCACAGGTATTTCAGTGACAGGTTTTGAGGCTTTATTTCCCCACACTGGAATCCTGTGTTGCACAGTCTGCCTTGCTTCTCAGTTGTTCCTCCTGGTTTACCTGCACATGAATGTGGGACCACCCAGTCTGCAAGCCACCACCTCACCAGTCGTCCAGCTGCTGCCTTGCTGTGAGTCCTCTCCTCCCAGCTGCCCATCTCTGCCTCTCCTACCGGTCTGGATGAATGTTTCTTCTTTAACTCCTTGGTTGTCAGACTTCCATACAGTTCAATTTTCTGTCAGTTCTAGTTGTTTTTTTTTTGTTTTTAAATTTGTTGTTGCCCTTCTTTTGGTTGTGCAAGGAGGCACAGTGTCTACCTACACCTCCATCTCGGCCGGAAATCCTTCCCCAGCACCCTTTGAACATATTCTTTTCTGCCTTATGTAGGTAGAGTTTGTTTCTGTTGCTTGCAGCTAAGAACCCTGAGCAATACCTCATTCCCACGTAACTGGGGGGAAACTGAGGCTCAAGGAGACTGAGGGGTTTGGCCAAGGCCCTGGCTGGTAGGAGCTTGATCCCAGCAACTGTCCTTTAACAGCTGAGTGGCAGAACTCTGGGAGAGTGGGATTTCCTTTTCATCTCACTGCCTGCATGACACGGTGCGGTGGTTCCTCCATGAATTAGTGACAGAGGTCTGGGAGCTATTCTGAATATTTCACAAGGCTTAATGGAAAACTTCCACTTTCCCATAATGAGGCTGCTCAGACTACCTAAAACGTCAAGTTTCTTTGCTTTTGGCAGGAATTAAATCAACCCAGGGTGGTAATAAGGGTTATCTCCTGTTGATCAGAGACCTTGGCTGGCAGTTATGTGTATCTTTGATTAATTAAAAAAATAGGGAAAAGAATCAATTATTACTTGATAAACGCAGTTGTTTAGTAGATGAAAATCTCTCGAAATATGGGGTCCTGGTGGGAGAGGGGGAATCACAGCTGAGTTTCTTGGTGGAAGACAAAAAATGTTCATGAAAGCATTTGCCTGGCTTCTGCTTTCCTTGGCTGGGCCCCTGGCCCCTGGGTCTGGTCTTGGCCCCACCTCTGACAGCGCAGCCGCAGCCCCTCCTGGTCATGGGGGCGACTCACTGTGGCGTCCTGTGGTCTGAACCACTGGCCAGGGAGGGAGGCAGTGAAGAGCAGGAGGACTGTCTCCTCTAGGTGGCTGCAGCACAGCTGGGCCTCCCCTGGGGCCTCAGCATGATCAGAGACGAGAGATGCTGCAGAGAGACCTAAGGACAGAGGTGGCCCAGTTCCTCTCTAGACCCTTTTCCTGCTGCAGCCTGTGTCTGCGGGGGGTGGGGGGGGGCAGTGGTGGGGCACCACTCTCCCATCCAGTCAATCCTCAGCCCATCTCTCCTTCCTGCCTCTCCTCTGTGTCAACCCTCTCCACCCCCAGGGTGTGTCCCACAGGGGCCACTGCTGGTCCTGTGGCCATCCCCCACCCGATTCCCCCTGGTGCCTATGGCCAGGTCACTGCTCTGCTGTCCACGCATCACCACCCTTCTTCCGGAACCTGGGCTCAGCCTTGAGGTGATGCACACAGCCCCAGAGGAGCCTGGCTGACCCTGCCTCCAGCCTTTGGGTCAGCAGTAGCTGCCTTCTTGACATTTAGCTCAAAAGAGTGACAAAGGGCTTAGCGTTTTGATTTTGGTGGTATGCAGCGTCCCCTGCAACAATACGGAAAGCCCCAGAGACTCAGACGCTGGGTTCTGTGACCAGTTCTGAACCAGTGCCTCCACCTGTCTGGGCACTGAACACTCTCTTCACTGGGAAGACTATGTGCCACCTGCCCACCCATGGGCTACCGACACAAACAAGTCAACACTTGTAAAGAGCCTAAAAATACTAGAATGCAAATGCTAGGAAACATGCTTTCTAGAGTCAGCTCCAGAGGGCAATCCTCCATGTCCTGAATACCAATGTCCTTGACTGATGAATCCACAGCCCCTGCCAGCCACCCTTTGGGACAACATTCTGCAGAAAGGCCTTGGGGGGGGGTGACACCGTCAGAAGTCTCCTAGCGCTCTCAGGTGAGCGCTGCGGGCATACTCAGTCCGACTTCCATGGGCTCACCTGGCCTGGCCTGGCCTCGAAGGACGCTGTGTTAAGTTTAGGCTCCAAGTTTTGGTTTAATTGGTCCTCTGGCCAAGGACACGTTTCCCTTCTCCCTGCCCTTCACCACACTCTACTGTTAAGGCCCTGCTCAGAGACAAGGCCGCAAAACACAGGAGGAGAGATCTAGACAAATCTAGAACCGAGAGAAATGGACTCTAGGCCCCGACAGTGCCTGGTCGCCAAGGAGCTGAACGATTGGGGACAAGGCTGGGAGACACTGTTGGTGGCCTAGAAACAGCAATCTCCACTCCCCTTATTCTCTTTCTCTGGTAGAGAGCCTTTTTGATGCACCAGAGCTTGAAATGCTACAATAATTCTCCCTCTCCCAGTTGCCCTGAAGCTGGTGTGTGGGCATGGCAACCAGTCCCAGCCAATGAGACTTAAAGGGAGGCTGAAAAATGTCTTCCTTATGATAAAAAGAAAATTGTGGGGAGAAAGTAATACCCTGACCACTCCTTCCTGATTTGGGTGTTGTGTGGAGATGTGCAGGTCGGTGCTTTTGCAGTCACATTGCAGCCATGAGGAGATGACATTGCCCACAGACCACAGGAGGCAGCAGGGAAGAGCCTGGGGTCCCAGGGACAGTGTTAACTATCGAGCCAGCCCTGTCTTCTCCACTTCTCTTGTTCTGAGGTAATCATTTAAGTTGGTCTAGATTGGGTGTTGTGCTACTTGTACTTGAAATCATTCAGATAATACAGCCAGTCATTCTACTTCTCTGAGCCCCGCCAATGCATCTCTAGAATGGGGCCGGTGGACAGATGAGCTCCAAGTTCCTCGGAGCTCAGACTTCAGGACACCTGTAAGTGTCACATTTCTCCAGATGATTCCCAGAGCCTTCAGTCGGGATCGTGGCCTCTCTGAACCCACAACTAGACTAGACTTCTCCTCTGCCTTGCACTGTCTGCCTCCCAGGCTCTGAGCGAGCAGCTCTCGCACACGCTGTGTCACTGCATCCTCACAGGACTTGACGTCCCAGCCTGCAGGAGTGGCTCAGTGAGGCTAAGAAGCGAGGGGCTCAGGGAACCTCACATTTGACCTTGCATCTGCCTGACTCCAAACCCCAGGTTCTTAACCCCTTTTTCAAACTGTCTGTGTTATCTTGAAAACATGTTTCAGGCAACTCTCCTAAACAATATTTTTCAAGCCCTGAGGCCCACACACAGGAGTTAATAGACGATTCTGGCTTGAACAGCAAACACCTCTGGGAGCCTGTTGGAGGGGCTGGCACGGGAAAGACCCGTCACCGGGGCCCAGGCCCAGCCCACAGCAGCCTAGGGCGTGCGGCAGGGTGGTGGCGTGGTTTTGCTGCATGGGGCCAGAGAAGCTCAGTGAGCTGCTTCTCTCCATGCTGTTAAAAGGCCCTGCTGCAGTGCCCAGCCAGGGCAGGGGATGATTGATGCACAGTGACAGGAGAATTGGCTGCTGCCCTTGCCAGGGAGCGGTAATCTGCCAGGCACTGTTTCCCTCATCAAGGGCGGTGAGCAGGGGAGCAGGCCCACTTTCTTCCCCTCAGGTGGGGCTCTGGCTTCATTCTCGTCATCCAGGTCCGAGTTACCCCAGGCCAGAGCGGCCTCTCTCTGTGGGCTGGGCGGGGCAGGCGCATAGGAGAGGGAAAGAAAGAAGCACAGGGCAAAGGAGGAGGGGCCGAAGGTGCTACTTGAATATGACAGGACTTCCTTGCCGGGCAGACGTGGGGAAGGAAGGACTGTGACCAGCTGTGGGGCACAGTGAACTCCCCTCAGAGATCCATACACGCCCACCTGCCAGCAGGGGCTGGAACACGGGCCAGGCTGGGGCCCCTGCTGTCAGTGGCTGCCAGAGTCTTGCCTCTCCATTGCTCACCGAGGGCAGATTCTTGGGGGACCCAGAAGCCGGTCACCTGGAGTATGGAGAGGAACTCGCTGTCCCTCTTGTGGGTGTCATGGGCAGCCCAGGGCCCCTCTGTCTCTTGTGCCCTACTGTCTTTGGGCGCTGTGGTCACCAGCTGGCAGAACCCTCTCTGAGTGGACAAGCCCTTCTTAGCTGGCTGCCCTCCTGAGGAGGTCAAGTGCAGCCCCTCCTGCCCTGGGGAGAGGCAGAAGGCTGCAAAGTTAACGTGCTGGAGGGGACATCAGAATGCTCCAGCTGAACAGGCAGCAAAAAGAGCCTCCCCATCACAGACATATGGCCAAATCTCTTCCAAGCCTCGTGCTGGAGCTTCTGCTGACTTCCCAGGGGCCAAGGAGTGAATGGACCGGGCTGTGTTTCAGAGGAGGCGTGGTACATCTGCCTAGGTCTCTGCATTAGCCCGGCTGCGGCAAATCGCCGTGTTTTATTTCTCCTGGGAAATACCTTAGGGACGGGATTGCAGGGTCACATGGTGAGTGCATGTTTAACGTTCCTTCTGACAGCGTCATTGAGGTACTCGAGTTCTCACACCTCGAAGCCCACTCCTTCAAAGCATACAATTCAGTGGACTGCAGCACAGTCACGCGGGCGAGCAACCAGCACCACGGTGTATTCCAGAATGTTCTCCCAGCATGGGCTTTTAGGAAAAAAGTACCAACTCTCACGTAACAACACGTTGTGCAAAAAACAAAGGGCATCCCGTGCCTCAGCTCATTTGATCCTCATTGCCCTCCCTGGTGTGTGACTAGTGTCCTCATTTTACCAATGGGAAACTGAGTCAGGAATGGCTCAAGGTCACCCAGCTGTAAGCAACAGAGCCAGAGTTCACGTCTGATGCCTGAGGTGTCCAACACCAGCAGGGCCTTTGGCTCCTTCCAGGGTGGGTGGCCGGTTGGAGACCTGTCCAGTTGAGTCCTGTAATACATGGAGTGAGGGCGCTGCTGGGCACAGTCAGGCCCTGGTTCAGGAGTGGGGGATGGTGTGCTCGCCCCACCCAGTGGAAGGAGGCTGGTGCTGGGCTGGCGGCCTGGGAGCCAGAGGAGCATGTCCTGTGGCCTGATTTCTCACCCAGGCCGCACTTCGAACCTCTCCTCCTCCATCTGCTGAGCTGGGAAGCCTTGGGGCAGTGGCCCTGCTTGCCTGTGCAATCACTGGGTGAGTCCCATGGAGTGGGAGGGGACACAGGACGTGCTTTGTCAGAAGCTCAGTTACCCCCACCTGGAACAGGGGACAGCATGGCTTATGTCCGCCATGCTGCCGGCTCAAAAGGATTTGGGGACTTTGGGAACAAGCTTCACGAAAAACAGAGGCTCTATCAGCAGCTGGTGGGACCTGCCCTTTCCTCTTCCTCCGTGCCATGCCTTCCACTCCAGCCTGTCCCCACATGCTGCTCTCCTGGGCAAAGTGAGCAGCGCCCCAGCTCCTAGGACACCACTGCAGGGGTATGGTTGGGGTCGGCAGGGCCCCCTTGTGTCCTTACCTGTGTCCTTTGCTGGCCTGTGCATGCACTCTCGATCCTCAGGAATATTCCTGTCTCCCCTCCACGTGCACCACTCCCCTGGGGAGAGCTGCACCCGAGTGTGCCGTGCACTCGAGGACCATCTGCCCCCAGAGTCTTCCAGACCACTCTCCGCCCATCTCTGCCGCAATCCCTGATCCTCAGTGCTGAGCCACGGTCTCCACTTTGCAGTGGGAACACTCCCTGGGTTGTGAGATGCAGCACGTGTAATTTTTCTTTTTTCTTTTTTATCGTGGTATCATTTACATACAGAGGAAAGCACCATCTTCAAGTACACAATTTGATGATGTTTTGACAAATGCATTCATCCTTGTAACCCACACCCTTGTCAAGGTTTACAACATTTCCATCACCTAAAATTTCCCAGTGTGCCCCTTTCAGCCAGTCTCCGCCCAGGCCCAGGCAGATCTGGTCTGCTTTTCGCCACCAGAGATTAGTCTCACCTTCTCTATAACCTTACACATGCAGTTCCCTGATGACTAGTAATGTGGGGCATCTTTCTTCTTATTGGTCATTTAGAAATCTTTTTTTGTGAAGAGTTTGTTCAAGTCTTTGTCCATTTTTTTCAAAAGGGTTTAAAAAATTATTATTGATTGTAGGAATTCTTTGTATACTCTGGATAGAAGTCTTCTGTCAAACACGTGTCACAAATATCTTCTTCCAACCTATGGTTTGCCTATTCATTTTCTCAAAGAAAATGAGTCTCAAAGAGTAGAAGTTTTAAGTCTTGAAAAGTCCAAACTATCAGTCTATTCTTTACTAGTTCTTCCTGTGTCCTAAGAAATCTTTGCCAACCCACGTTGCAAAGATAGTCCCTTGTTTTCTTCTTTCAGTCTTGTTTTTGGCTTTTATGTTTAGGTCTCTGCTCCATCTTGAATCAATTTTTGTGTGGAAGGTGAAGCAGGAGCTTAGGGTCCTTTCTCTTCCTCTTACATGGATATCTGATTGTTCCAGCACCATTTGCTGAAAAGATTTTCCCTTCCCCATTGAATTGCTCTGGCACCCTAGTAATTTCTTATTAATAATAAAGTATGGATGACTTCAAATGATTCACACTTGATAAATTGGAAGCTGTTAAAAATAGATTTCAAAGCTTCCTCTGTAATAATGTCATGCTCACACCTTGCGATTTGAAATCCTTCCCTGATTGGGAGAGAAGGAGAGACACTACCTAGCCCGCAAGCCACACAGCACGCAGCCCGCCGTGCGCGCCCCGGGCCCTGCGTGTGAACTTCCGGTGGCCCGGTGGGGAGCGCCGAGCATGAGCGGGATGTGCTGCTCTGGAATTATCAGCAGCTTCCTCTCCAGAGCAATCCTTGTAGTTTAACCAGCCTCAGGTGCCCTCCGTGATGTCTGTGGTTTAATTCGCTGTGACCTGGCCTCCCGTCGGTCGTTTCGATGTGCGAGAAGGCCAAGCCCGCCTTAAGGCTTCCATCCAGACTAGACCCACCCACCCACCCACACACACACTGGCCCTCATTTGGGGAGAGCAGGGTGCCGCGCACTCCCCATTTTACATCTGAGGCCGCAGAGGACAGCGTGCCGTCCTCGCGTTGTCACTCACCTTCCGTTGGAGGCAGAGACGTGGCACAGCGGGGAGAACATGGGCTTTGGTCTCACAGAGAAATGGCCCCAAATTCCGGCTCTGCGACCGCTGACTGAGGACCCTGGGCTCACAGCCTTAACTCCTGAGTAAACATACGCATCTCACTGTGTATAATGCACACCCACATTTTTGGCTCCAAGTTTCAGGAAAAAAAATCTTTCAATTTTTTAATTCAATTTTTATGTATTTATATTTAGATACTTGTTTTTTTTTATCATAAAGGAATTTTAGCATTTGTTTTTGAACATATTATGGCACAAAACATTTTGTGCAACAAATAAGTACGCAAGAACAGATACAGGCCCGAGAATCTGGCTTACTCTGCGGATAACAATGTACCGCCCTTCGTGTCATTTCCTTGAACTGTTGGCCGAAACCGCTTTCATTGCAGGTTCAACAAAGCCAATGATCGTATTCCAGGGTATTATTATGCACAAGGATATCATTATTGCCTTCTAGAGTTACACTTTCAGCGCATAAGCATAAATAAAAGAATTAAAAACATCTACAGAGATAATGGAATTAGCACTACCCATGTATAATGCACACCCTTATTTTCCATAAAAAATTTGCATTAAAAGTGTGCATTATACATGGCGAAATACGGTAATACATTCAGCTTTCATGGAGTTTTGGTGAGGCTAACATGAGATGCTTAATAGTTTTACACGATTTTCTTACTCTTTGGTGAGCCATTCACACTCAGTCCCACTCAAGGTAGGAAGGGCAAGGCTCACCACCCTCATTTTAGAGTAAGGGAAATAACCCTCAGGGCTGCCACTTGTGGCAGAACCAGGTTTAGCCTTGGACCTCAGTCAGCCTCGGGCTTGGGCTAGGGCTCCACCGGCTTCTGCCCCACTTGCCTCCTGGGGACGTCCCTGGGTTGCGGAGTGGGAAAGAGAAAGGACCAGAGGAGGGCAGTCTGGCCGTTGAACAGGGCACTGGCTTTCCTTTGTTTGTGTGTTGTTGTTTGTTTGTTTGTTTTTGCTTTTAAAGCAATGAGGCATTTCTGGGTACAGGAGCCACCTAGGAAACTCAGAACCGACACCACCTTCCACCTTCCATAACTGAGGTCAGGCAAACCTCTGGAACATGGATCGCTCTTGCAGGGTCCTGGATTGTTCAGTTTCCAGCTGGAACCTCCGCAGCAATGGCTGCGAGTGCAAATCTACTGACCACTGAGCACCAGACGATAAAGAAGAGCTTCTGATGGTTTTGACGCAGAGCCCATCACAGCTGGTCCCCAGGGCCCACATCACACGGCTTCGCACCTCACTGAGAGGGCCCAGGGCTGCTGCCCTGGAGGCTGGAGCCCCTGCTGGTGATGTCCCCACCGTGACGGTGGCCCGTTGCCTCTGCACGGTCCAGAAAGAATTCCTAGCCTTGACTACAGTAGGCCTAGTGCCTGGCCAAGTGCATGAGGAGGAGTGGGAGACATCTTTGAGTTCAGGTTTGGAATCAAAAGGATTTCCTCCAGCTTTGACTTGCAAACATCTCCTTGAGCTGTAATAATGGTACCAGCCCTAGGGTGGGTAGAAGATTCAATAAGAAGAGGAATGTAAACTCCTTGGCCTGCCTTCTCCCGGCTCCATCTGTTGCTGGTAGAGCAGCGGCCCCCACTCTGAACCGCCCAATGAGGGTGCAGCGCTGTGCCTGGAGCACCATGAGTGTTAGCGCCCCCTCTCCATACTCTGCTTTATCACGTTGCAGATACCGACTTTCCACCACCAGGGATCAGGACCCTCCACCAGCAAAAAGACTGATGCTCAGAAGGTGCAGATGATGGGTAGCAGTTTTTAGCAAAAGTATTTTTAAATTGAGGTATGCACTTTTTTTTAGACATGTGCTATTATACACTTAATAGACTACAGTATAGTATGAATGTAATTTTTATATGCACTGGGAAACCAAATATTCCTGGGAATCGCTTTGTTGCTGTATTCGCTTTATTGTGGTCTGGTACTGAACCAGAACAACCAGAACCTGAAATATCTGTGAGGTCTGCCTGCATGTGACCCCTGGACGGTGAGAGGGAAGATGGCCCTGGCTAGTCACTGCTAAGAGCGGAGCGATCCTGGTCACTGTGGAGGCTGGAGAACTCCTGGTGCGGGAACAGAGGACCCGAGTGCCCACTGAGTGTCGGGGTAGGCAAAGCCTGCTGTGTGGGGGTTCCGAGGTTGCCACATACTCTGAGCTCACTCACTGGTTTCTGGTGCTGAAGGGTTTGGTTTCCTTTTCATGTCTCGATGGCTGGACCTCCACAGGCCAGTGGTGGGCCATGCTGGCTGGTTCTAGGACTGACAAGCTGGAGGGCCAGCACAGGAACCAGTGTAACAGGGTCCCTCTCAGCAGGAAGAGAGGTGGGCAGGGGGCAAGGGCACCAATGGCTGTGGAGCCCACAAGGCCCCCAGCCCCATCCTTGAGGCTACAGCTGGTCACAGAATTTATGGCCATGGCATCAGAATAGCCAGTGCCTCCTGACCTTGACCTGGCTGGTATCATGACAGGCCTGGTCACAGGGGCAGGTAACACAGGTGCTGGAAGGATCCTCAGTCCTCAGTTCCAGGATGCGGCTGCAACCTCAGCCTGAACCGTCCTCACCTTATGAGTGAGCAGGCTCTTAGTGGGCCCAAGGCCGAAAGACAGGGTGACTCATTCAGGGTGGGACATGGAAACAGCTCTGCAAGTCCCCATTCTGAGCCCAGCTCTGCAGTAATTAGCTGTGTCCTCGGTAAGTCATTTTGTCCCTTCACACTCCAGTGCGCTCACATGTAGTCAAGGAGGGAGGTGTGGCTGCCTGCCCAGACGTGCTCCAGGTCTCATACTGCATGCTTCTGCCTCTCCCCACCTGAATGATAATCAGGGCAGCCACCTTACTGCTGGCTTGTTAGGTTCTGGGTTCTCCGCCAAGTGCAGCTCATGTGATGTCTCATTCTGTCCTCACGCCCGGCCACCGGGCCAGGCATTGTTCTTATTCCCACTTTACACGGAGGGGACTGAGCACCCCGCAGGGTCACAGCGATGACGCTGCCGTTAGTCACCATGCTCTACTGCAGGTGGCATTAGATGCTCTTGAACTGTAAAGTGCTGATTATCTTATGGATTAAATTACCTTTCTCATTTTTTCCCTTCCCATTATTTATTCTCCTGTGGGAACAGCACGAAGAAGTCAAGCGCTGAATGTCCCTTGGGCTCTCTGATCAGTCTGAGTGCCAGCAGCCACAGAGGGCCAGGGGTGGGGGACATCTGTGCAAGCCCCCCAGCTAGATTACATACGGAAACAGGACAAAGGCCCAAAGGAGCACAGCGAGGCACAGACCGTGCAGCTAGCCAACGTCCACTTAGACGGAAGTTCTGAATTTGGGGAAAGCAGGCCGAAGGTGAGGTCTGCCACCTCTTAGTTATGGTCCTGGTCAAATCCCGTGACTTTTGTAGGCTCAGTTGCCTCATTTGTAAAATTAAAATAACAGCTGATTCTACGGCATGGTGTGTTGAGAGGAAGGTTCGAGAAATCCTTCCGTGAACCCTCCTGAATGGCAGCCCTGTCCCTGGCCCAGATGTGCAGGGCTTGGCACAAGCATAGTATTTGACAAATGTCTGTTGAGAGCAAACGTGGGCCATGGGGTGGTGCTGTGGTTTCTGGGTGTCACCCACCTAGCTCGTTTTGTTAGAGAGTATTAGTGAAAGTCTAACTGGTCCTGGGAACAAAGGGGTCCCTGGAAATGCAGCCCAGGCCTGGAACAGAAATGGTCCACTGAGCCAGCAAATGTTGCAGAAGAAATTACTAATCACATATGCGTTCCCACTCAGACACCCCCCCCCACCCCCAATGGAGAAATTACGTCCAGTGGGCCCCAAACCCTGGACAGCAGTTTGGATCCAGGCTTGGGGTACAGCTTCCTTAATTCCCGTGATAAATGAAGGGTAAAGTCCAAACGAGAACACTCTAGAATGACATTAAAGCTCATTCCTTCCCTTTGGAAGCATATTCCCCTCCCACCACGCTGCTGGCTGATAATGGCCACCCTCATCAAATATTCATCCAGCACTCCAGCCTCCGTCAGCCTCCAGCACAGGCCAGGGATGGGATCTGATCATCAAAACTGGGCAGGAGCGAAGCAGGCAGACTACAAAGTGCCTGGGACAGAAAGGGGACACATCAAAGCCCCATACTCTTCCTTAAAGGTCGCCTGCAGACACAGGAGGCCTCCCGTTAGGAAGCCAAACTCTCAGGGGGTTTCAGGAGATGGCCTCTGTGTGTCGACCGGCCTCTGGGGCAGCTCTCTCTGCTTTCTTTCCCCTCCAGAGGGGCAGAAGGCAGCCAAGCTGGAGCCCTGGGGCCAGAGGCCTGACTCCAAGTGCGGGTTTATGAAAAGCAAGTAAATACCTCACCCCACTCAGGGACGTGACTCCTTCACTTTTGAGGGCAGCCCTGGCATTTCATTAGTGCCCTGTTTGAAGCCTGCCCTTTGCAGAACAGAAAAGAAAGAGAAGGAAGAAAGGAATAGAAGCTGATTCAAAGAAGCTTCCAGTGTCTGGAGTTTCTGATGCCCCTTTGTGAGGCTTTACTCATTACATGGGT
Organism: Macrotus californicus; assembly: GCA_007922815.1. Classification (NCBI taxonomy): domain Eukaryota; kingdom Metazoa; phylum Chordata; class Mammalia; order Chiroptera; family Phyllostomidae; genus Macrotus; species Macrotus californicus. Next base: position 52,276 of record VMDR010001449.1, on the reverse strand, counting down.
GGGGGAGCCAGTCAGGCAAGAAACCGTGTCTGGTGTTTACATTTTAATGGAAGCCAGGGACCAATTAACCACACTGGGCACCAATGGGCCAAGCATCTAAAAAGGAAAGGAAGAAACTCTCACATTATTGCTCCCTTTTCATCACTTTCCCCAAATAAAAGACAAATGCCGTGTCTACAGTTTCTAAAGAACGATTCTTTATTTTCTCAAAGTCTCAAAACTGACCCTTTTATCAAAAGGTGAGCCATGCCCCAGTCCACTAGCAATATCCTCCTTTCTTTCAGCAAATCCAAGAGACGGGAGGGCCGTGGCCTGGGTGCTGCTTGCCATCAAAACCTGCCCTCGACGGCCAGCAGCTGCACAGCAGCCTCCTGCACAGCCTGGTGGATGCGCCTTACCTCCCTCTGGGACAGGGTCCGCTCCATGTGGCGGTAGGTGATGCGGTAGCAATGGCTGGTCTTGTGTGTCCTACAGAATAAAAGAGAAAGGCAGATGAGTGAGGGACACATGACTGCCACCTGCAGGAGAAGTACCACCGGCCCTGCCAGGATCTCCCAACCCCAGTGGAGAACTGAGAACAAGCCCCAGGGACTGGCAACGCGGCATGGCAGAGCCCTGACACCGGCTAACAGCCTGCTTCTTTTACAGCCAGCAGGGGCAGTGGTGGGGAGGGGATCACTGGCCCCCATTGCACCAGATGCATCCAAATCCACTGGGAAGGAAGCTTCTTACAAATTTGATTTCCTGGGCCAAGGCCTGGAGAGTATGAGGCAGTGGGTGGGAGGTGCCCGTGGGCTCCTGGGCTTTTCCAAGGCTCCCCAGGGGATTCTGACAAGTAGAGAAGGTTAGGGCCCAACATCAGCACCCCTGCACCTTCCTCATGCCCTACGAAATAACTGTGTTCAGAAGGCACACTGCAGACTCCTCGAGGCCCAAGGCTGGCCCCAGCAAGTGGCCACCCCGAAAGCCGGGGAATGCTACAGTAACTCTCCCAGCAGCCCCGTGGGCCGTGGGAAGTGCACAGACCACCGGGCCGCACAGGCCATGTATCATCTCTGTGTCATGCAGACTGTAGCCTTAATCCTCTGCTGTACCAGGAGGTGGTGAGTTGATTTTCACGAACAGCTGGGTGATTCTGGAACATTTCGACGTGATGGCAGCAATGCCTTCTGTTTGCACGACAGTTGTGAAGAAACACTAGTGAGCAAGATCTCATCGGAAAGCACTCGGGGCCCTCTCCCAGAGCTGCCTTCCTGGCTGTGTGGCCGGGGCCTGACCCTGCCCTTTCCGGGTGCTTTTGTGTCTGTTCCTCAGAGCCACACACACTCCTCTTTTCCGGCCCAGCTGCAGGAGAGTCGACTCGTGCCCTCCTCACTGCAGATGGAGAACTGTAGCAAACCCAGTGGGTCTGGGCAGATCCCACTGGATGATGCCAGCAAGTTGTAGCCTGAGCACATTCTCTCTGGCAGGTGGGGCACTGCTGGGTCTTCAGTGATGCCAGACCTTTCAACAAATGGGCTTCTGGTGGGTTCCCTCCTGGGCCCCTCCCACACCCCACAGGAAGAAGACCCACAGGTCCCCGTCGTTGCCACCTGGGTCCAGAACCTTTGCTTCCAGGACTGCTGATCCTTCCTAGATTTGCTCTCCTCAGCGGGGCTGTCTCTCCTCTTTCTTCTCTCCTGCCTGTTTCAGTGCCAGACAGACCCCTTGGCTGAGAAAAATATGCCGGACCAGTGAAGAGTTGCCTCCAGCCCGAGCCTCCCTAATTTGCTCCTTTACCTCCTCTTCCAGTGTTTGCTAGAACGAGGGGCCCAGGCGGTCAGTGACCTAGTGACTGTGCAAAGTTGTAAAGATGCTTCCCTGCAGGGGAGGGCACTGCCGCACCCAGCGGGCCACACAGAAGCCGTAGGGGTTCGCAGCAGCCCAGAGTTCCAGTACGGGCTCCTCCATTTGCACGCTGCGACACAGCTGTCCCGCGTCGGTGTCTTCTCTGCTGACAGAGATGACAGCACTTGCACCATCAGCCTTTCCAATCTGTCGGAGATCTGTTTGGAAACTGACAGTGCAAATTATAAAGCGCTCTGTGAGTGTGAGGTGCCACTGCAGCAACTGCTGTCTATTTTTTCATTGGTTCACTCTGAGATAACAAGTTGGTAATGTGGCCACTGTACCAGATGAGACTTCCAACCAAAGAGGAAGGGGGAAAAATTACCTTTTTCTTTCTAGGTGTTTCAAAGAAGGCTCCTGAAAGGATTCTTGGGATTCAAACAGCTTTTACAAAACATTTTGTTGAGTTAGGTGTGAATGAAGCCATAAACATATGGATTAATTTTATACCCTGAGAGAACAGTATTTGGCATAATATTTGGTGATGAGTCAGTGGATTCAACTGAAAATCAACCAGGTTTGGCTTTTCTGAACACCACTGAAAAGAGAGGAAGACCTTCTTTTACTTGTTTTCTAGAAGCTTCTGTCTGTAGTATTCGAACGGTGGGACATGCTCCTGTTTGTCCTCTTCTGCTTGCTGCAGACCTGGAAGGAGGGACACCAACAGCCGGTCATGAGTAGAAGACCCGGACTCCCTGTTCTCGAGCAGCGCTCCGCCCATGAAGACCACAGGCCGTGGAGCTGAGGCCCACGGTTGATCGCTGATGAGAAGACGGATTCTTCAAAGGAAGGGAATCCCTCCGGGCCCAACCCCACGTGTCTTGTGATTCTTTTATGTCACCCACGCAGCCTCTTCTCGATCTTTCAGCTGCCGTGAGCGCAGTGTCCCTCGGTAACAGCGGCGGCAGCAGCCCTGATGCAGCTTGTTCCGTACCAGGCGCTATTCTAAGCCCTCTCTCTGCACGTGCTCACTCACTGGGCAGATGCATTACGGTCCCTGGTGCACAGACGAGGGAACTGAGGTGCAGAGGGCAGAAGTGACCTGCCGAAGGTGGCGCAGCTGGTAAGCGGCAGGGCTGGATTCGAAAAGGGGCAATCTGGTGGGAACGCAAAATAACGCGGCCGCTGTGGGGAACAGTTTGGTGGTTCCTTAAAAAGTTAAACATGGAGCTACCATGTGGCCTTGAGTTTCCGCTCCTGGGTGCACACCCAAAAGAACTGAAAGCAGGTGTTCAAGCGAACACTTGCACGGAATTTTCATAGCGGCACTGCCGACAAGGCGGACAGCTGGACAAACCCAAGGCCGCCGCGGCTCTGGGGATGGAAGCCTTCAGCCCGGGCGCGGAAGCACGTGCTGACTCGTGCTGCGGTGTGGGCGGGCCTCCAAACACAGCACGTCACACGTTGCATGTGACTTCATTTACACGAGACGTCCAGAAGAGGGAAAGTCATAGAAACCGAAAGGAAACTGTAGGTCGTTAGGGGCTGGGGGAGGGGAGAACGGGGAACACTGTTTAATGAGTTCGGGGTTTCCTTTGGGGATGATGAAAACGCTTTGGAACCAGACAGAGGAGGCGGCTGCACAACACTGTGAATGCACTGAGTGCCACTGAAGTGCACGCTTTAAAAACGGTTAATTTTATGTTATGTGACCTTCACCTCACTTTAGAAAGGAACAAGGCCATTAGGTTTGAGCCCGACTACCAACTACGACCCTCGACTGGGGCCCCCACGCCCCTTGTCCCCTCCCTTCCTCAGCTCCGATCCTGTCCTTCCTCCCCAACCTCCCCTAGGAAGTGGTGAGGTTTGCACACTACTGAGGACATAACGTCTTTTCATTGTTTTCTGTTCAGAAAGAGGTGGACTGAGCCCTTCGGCCACTGGAGAGGGCACAAGCTGGAGACGAGGCTTAACTGTGACATGGAGTAGGGAGCCCCTGGGCCAGGGCACTTCAATATAGCCTTTCCTGCCCACAGGGCCCTAGAAGGTAGCTGGGCAGCCCGGCAGCTGGCAGGGGACGAAGAGGGCTCCTGTCTTCCCCCAGCGGGCTGGGCAGCACACACCTGCCAGAGCCCTTGGGGCACAACCTTCAGGACAAGAAACCTTTCCTGAAGGAGATAACAGTCTGCATGACAATTGAGGTTTTTTAAAGGCAAATAAAAGTTTTTTTTTAAAAAATGTATTTCACAGCTTCTATTCATAGGCAAAGTAAATGAGAATACCCATACTGAGTATGAGAGGTCAAATTTCATTATAATGAATTTGAAGAGACAGTCTCTTTTTTCAGGTGTTAGAATTGCATTACTTTGGGATAATGGCTGAAACAAGTTGGTCACTGGCAAAAGCTTGACTTTTTAACAGAGATTTGAGTGTTTGAGCTTCCAGGGCTTCAACCAACACTAGTTCCTTTAGTCATTCAACAAACAGCAAACTCCAGGCACTGAGCTGAACACCTAGAACCAGCCAGCTCACATGTGGGGCTAGAGCAGGGACCATGCTCCCCGTCAGAGCCCTATGCCCCTTCCAGTCAGTCACAACAAGGTGTGGGCTCATGTGGCTGCTCCCAGTGAGGTCAGCCGTGCACACTCCAACCTCACAGGCTCCTGAGGTTTGCTCCTTCAGCCAATGCTTTTTCCCTCTGGTGGTTCCCCACAAGCACCATGTGGTGTTACTTGTCCAGCACAGTGCTGGGCACTGCAGAGACCATGAAAGGGATTCGGCTCATCCTGCCCATGAGGAGCTTACTTCTAGTGAGGTCAAAACAGGGCAAGACAGCCCATGTTCACCTGTGGACGGCGCTGCCCACCCCCGCCTCTTCTGCTGTCCTATCAGCTCTCATTTGGAGAGATTCAGCCTGTCTCGTGGAACTGGATACATGCCTCGGGCTTCTTCGGAATCTACTTCCACTTGGATCCTGTTCCCTGCTTTACTGTGATCATCAACGTCCACCCGACTCTGCCACCCTGTGCGTGCCCAGCTACTCACCCAGGGACGGACAGCCAGGGCCAGAGGGGCAGCCTGTGTGGGCAGAGGGGAGAGCTGGGGTGGAGGGTGGGCACAGCAGCAGGCAGGGATTCTGTGCTTAGTGCCTCCTCCTGCCAAAGCCTGAACCTTAGTCCTAAAGAAAAGGATGCTTAAGTGCTGCGTATTGTCAAGTCTGGATTAGTAAAGGATTGCCAACATTTTAGATGTTACAAGGGATGCTGTCCTAGGTCTTTCCTATTTTCCGGAGCAATAATTTTCCTAAGTGATAAAAAACGACTGTCAAATAGTTGCTGCTCTCCAGTTCACAGTGTGCCAATGAGAGACTTTCTGAGGGGATTCAGGACTTTGGGAAGTGTCACTGGAAAGAAGGAACAATGGGTCAGCGTGCCGGTGAGGGTTGGAATACTTCTATTATACAACCACTTGGTTCATCCTGGCAACCACACAGGCTCTGAAGTCGAAATAAAACCCTTCCAGGGGATGCGGCCAAAACCCAGCTCCTGCAACATGCACAATGGTCTGCTTTTCCATCTATGGCAAGAGCAGCTACTTTATGTTCTTGGATGGTGCACTGGACACCTCCCGGAATGGATCATCAACACCCAGTAGTCACTGCCCATGCCACCTACTCACACAGGGATTCCTTAACGGGAGAGAAAGTGCTATTGTCGGGTAGGACCCATTCTCAGAGCACTGAAGGTGGGATACCCCAACTCCCTCCTAATCTGTCTCCTGCTTGTACGATGCAGCTCAGTACGAAGCCTCACAAGGCCGGTGCCCTGTGCACGGCCAGGAGGGTAAGACCTGTGATGCTTTCACGGGCAGGGTTGCAGTCAGGCAAGAGAAACAAGGTGAAGGAAAGGATGAGGGAGGGAACCACTTGCTAATGGCCATCCGGAAAATGCAGAAGGAGATGAGGCCTGGTGGAGCGGAGGAACCCCAGGCTTTACAGCTAGCAACACCTGGGTTTCTTTTCTCTTTTCTTTTTAAAAAACTTTCCATTAATTTTAATGATAAAAATTATGATACGTTCCATCCCAATCTATGATATCTAAACAATTCTCACATTGCTAACTGAAAAATGAGAACAAGTTATATAAACAATAGACAGTAATATATTAAAGGACATGAATATCATTTATATGTTGAAATATAAAATAAAGATGAATAAAAATCACCAAATAAGAAAGAAGAGACTTGATAGGGGAGTTGGCGGGGGACAGCTGGGAGGGAACCGTTCTTTTGGAGGATGAGTTCTCCATACACGCCGATACCATGTTCTTGACCAACTTTTCAAACTTTTGGGGATATACGGTTATTATTTTGACTGAAATTAGACTTAGATGCAAGTTATAACACGGAAAAATCACTTTTAGGGTAAAATAAAGGCTAAACCTGCCAGTCCTTAGCAATGTATAGAAAGAGCACACAGAGATGCTGGGGCCCAGGCTTCAGTCTCCTCTCTGCCCTGTGCCTCCCGTGTGACCCGGGGCCGTTCACTTAGCCCTGGGCGGTGATGAGAACTCGGGCTTCCTAGGGCCTGTGCTGTTGAGTGAGGGGTGTCCGTAGAATGCTGACCCAGAGCCTGGGCACGCAGAACTGGTTCTCAGTACCCACCAGTTTGTCTCATCTTTCTCCTCTTTACTCATGGGGCTTATTGAGAGAGGAATGACACTTCGGGGGAAGGGGGACTTGTATTTCCTATGAGTTTCTTTTAACTTCCCCTAATGGGCCTGGCATCTGACCTGAGGCCAGGGCAGGACACGTGTCCCTCCTAGGGAACATGGACACAGTTAGCTTTGGCTGGGAAAATGAGCCGAGCAATGGAAGTCAGGGACAGTGATGGACTGGGCACCAGAATTGGGCATGATTTAAACAAGTGGCCTGGAAACTAAGCAAATCATTTCACCCCTTTCAACTTCCCTGTATTTGAAAAAAAAGAAAAGAGGAGAGAATGAAATTCTGACATACCTAGGGTCCAGGGACTCTATACCACTTTCCTAATGGACTGCCTTGAGGTTCCCTATGACACTGTTCATGTAAGGAAATAACAGGCCTGGGAGGCAGGGGCTCGGGTCCTTGTCCAAGCCACGGCAATGTCTGTGTGACTTTGGGCTGGTCATTCAACCTCACCCATGAGAGGACTGGAGTAATTGGGCCCCAAGGCTCCTTCCAGCTCTAACACCCCAAGCATCAGCTGAGAGGATAGAAGCTCTAAAGTACGTGCCCCTCTGCAGGAAGGAGCCAGCCAGTCAGCCCATTACTTGCAGAGCCTGCCTGGATGACGGAGAAGGGAGCCATGATCTGGGGGAGTTTTCAGACAGCCTAAAGCACAGACACAAGATACATCAGTGATAAAAGAGGGAAGTGAGCTGGCTTAATGAGGGTGGATTACAGCTTAGTGGGCCCACTAAGGAAGCCGTCCAGGGGAAGGCTTGTTCTCAGTTGGGACAGACACCCTGGACACCTTTTAGCCCCTATCCATCAAACTGCCTTCATCCCCCGGGGCTCTTTCCCACCCCCGGCAAACACACATACTCTCTGAAACTAAGAGGTTTGGCTTCTCATCCTCAGAATGGTCTGTCTTAGGCCTGACACTCCCTGGTGTGGGGGGTGGAGTCCCCCCTTCACAGCGGGTACATCCAAGTTGCCGCTCACTGTGGCTGCTATGGCTGTGACTTCTTCCCAGAGGGATTTCTGTTCCTTGGAGTCAGTCACAGGAAACCAAACCAGATGGCTCTCTGACAGTGCCTTGGGAGAGACAATTCCAGTCCAGGCCTTGATGGAGGGAGAGCCAGAGCTGGGGAAAGAGACACCTGCTGGGCGCAGCTCAACAATCTTGTTTTCAAACCTGCTCCCTGCACCCTAGCCCAGCTCCCAGTCACCAGAACATTGGCAACTTCAGAGCCCCTTGGAGACACACATTTCACATCAAACCCTTGCTGAGTCCTCAGGGAAGTTTCAAAGCACCTTAGGTTCTATTCCCATCAATCCCAGTAACTTTTCCTGGTACTTCTGAGTTGGGGGTCTCATGCCGAGCACCTTAGGAGGAAAGGGTTCACGCTCTTGCCTCCTGGAGACTGGGGCCAATGTTCCCGGTCTCTGCATGCACGTGTATATGAAGATAACGGCTTTGGGGAAATCTTCTAACAGGCTCTCTTACGGAGAGGCACTGGATGCAGCCTCACCCGGTGCTGCCCCTTCCCAGCCATGTGAGCTGGACCAGTTCTTATTCTTTGATCCCTGTTCTCATTGTAAGATACAGATAATAAACTCACAGAATTTCTGAAGAGACTGGATGAAAAGGAGTTTTAACATAGTGCAGGCTTATAGTTAACAATTGGTACTATTATTTACGTACCTAAAGATTACAGAGCCTCTACTTTGGGCCACACAGAAAGACTCCAGTGACCTTCAACAAATTATCTGAACTTCAACTTCCTCAGCTGTAAAAATGGATTACCGATATAATGCCACAACATGGAGAAAACTTGAAGACATTATTAAGTGAAATAGGTCAGACACAAAAGGTCAGACATTACATGGCTCCACTTGCATGAGGTTCCCAGAGCAGTGAGAGTCACAGAGACAGGAGGTAGAAGGCCGGTCGCCAGGGGCTGGGGGAGGGGTCGGGCAGTCAGTGTGTAACGGGCACAGAGCGTCAGTGTGGGAAGGTGGAAAAGTCCTGGAGGTGGAAGGCGGGGGTGGTTGCCCCACAAAGTGAGGGTACCCAATGCCACTGAGCTGTACACTTAAAATGGCTGAGATGGTAAATTTTGTTATGTATTAACAATAAAAACAGTTGGAGGACAGTTGACCCAAACAACCTAGTTGACTATTGCTAGAGTTGAAAGTTGGGAACTCACATCTACAATAAAAACAGACCAACAAAAAAAAACAGCAACAACTGAGCCCCACCAGGTCATTGACACGCACGGAGCAGGGCTGCCTCAGAGTGTGAAGTGGCTGGTGCCCACCCTCCCCAGACAGCGCATCTCCTTGACTCATGACTTAGCAACTAGGCTGACCTGCAGTTTATGCAGGTCATTCTTTGAGACCCCTTGCTCGTAATGCTGTAACAGGGTCTGACCAAACTCAAAACATCCTCTTCAACTGTTCTATTACCTTCCCAACCACCTTCTGACGTTTCTGACAGACTTGAAGTACCATGTCTCATCTTGCACAGATTTTCAAAGCTCTGTGCTTTTTGGTTGTGTAAAAACTCTGGGGGAAATGTTCTTTTTCTCCTTGGTGGACCAAACCAAAGTTGACAGAGCTGACCCCCACTCTGTGCTGGCCCACAGCACACCGACACTGCAGTGGAGGAGACAGATCACAACAGAAGATTTGTGGTAGGTGAACCGCTACACTTCCCAACTCAGTCAGTTGATCAGCGATTATTTATTCTGTGCTGAGGTAGACTTTGTGGGTGATGCAAAGCAGGGGTACGATTTGCTTGATCAATACATAAATATTCATGAGGCGGCCGCTCTGTGCACAGCACAGTGGCAATGTGAGGGAAGCAGCATCCCAAAATAACACAAAGAAGAATGAGGGTGGACTGCCGCCTATTTGGGGGTGAAGGCATTCATCCATGAGGATATAGCTAACAGGACAAAGCTACTAATGCTAAATATTAAACAGATTACAAAGACTGTAAATAACTAATCAGTCAATAAAGACTGGTAAGGGAGACGAGAGTAGTTCTAGATTTTAAAGTGTGAGCAGGATTTCGGCAGGTGAAGGGCATGTGGTGCATCTGAGCAGGCAAGGTGGTGCTTGCGGTGGGGGGCTTTCACTGCAGTTTTTCCCTCTTCCATTTCAACACAGAGTTGTTGAGCGTGTGTTCTAGAAACAGTCCAGTGACAGGCTGTCCACAGGATGCGTGATCGGTGGGAGAGGATTGTGGACGATTACATCAGGAAGTCAGCTCTTGTCGTGGCGGGTGCAGGAGAGACCACAACAGTCTCACAGATGTGCCGGTTGAACTGGGAGTATGAGACATAAATTTGGCACTTGGGTAAGTGCTAAAGGGGGAAGGTCACTTCTGCAAAGGCACAGGCAGACTCTGAGCACACGTGGACAGGCTGAAGGAGAGCTGAGGAGTCCAGAGTGGCTGGTGTGGGTGTCCAGAGGACAGAAAGCTGTGGGGTGGGTTGGGCTCACAGAGAAGGGCCTTATACACCTGGTTCTAAGAAGCCTCAACTGAAAAGCCATCATTAAGCAATGATCTAAAACAGCAGAGTCTAGACAGCCTCTCTGCATCCAGAGGCTTGCCCTCAGTTAACTTTAAACCTCATTCCTCCCAACATAACGGAGGGCCACGGACATACTATGGTACTTGTACTGGTAACAACAGCCACCCGACCAAGAAGTCTGCTGTGTCTGTCCTCAACCCCATTGTTCATGAGTAGAATTACCCATGACTGCGTGGTGTTGTACAGCTCTTATTTCTTTAGCGAGTAATGGATGGAATAGACTAATTGGTTAAAGAAAGACTCAGTGTCTAGTTAGTTTTGAAGGAATTACATATTATTAAAGAGAAATTTTATATTTCCAATGCCATGATTATTTTGAAAATGCTTGTGAGGAGGAACTCTCTGGGTCTAATAGCACTATCTCTTGAACAATGAGAGAGAGAGACAGACAGACAGACAGACAAAAATAGGGACTGGCAGCATGAGTTTCCTCTCTCTACAACATTCTGGGCTGGGATGCTGCAGTGATATCTTGATTAAGAATTCACCATGCAAGCAACATACTTTATGGAATCAATAAATCTACAATAAGGGACCCTAAAGACTTTCTGGTCCACGCTTGAGTTATTTCTACAAAGCCTCATGTTGGATTACTTCTGGGGCCATTCCAGGCTGGGAGGCAGTTTCCTTTTACATTGAGTGCTTCCTGTGCTTCTCTTTGTTTCACGCCAGCCCTTCTCCACTGTGACAGCCCTTCAAAGTCCTCAGCTCACCACCAGCAACAAAACAGCATGACAGCCTTTGCTGGGCACTCCCAAGACCATTGGTGGTCAGAGTGGGAAGGGGCCTTGGAGGTACCACGTGTAATTTTTAAACATCACTGCCTCTGAGATTAGACAGCCCTCTGTCCATCACTCATTCCATTCATTCATTCATTCATTCACTCATGCATCCAGCAAACATCTACCTGCTATGTATTCTGCTAGGTACTAAAAACTTAATGGTGGAAGAAAACAAAACCAAACCAAACCAAACAACCTGACTTCATGAAGCTCACAGCCTAGCATAAGAGACAGGCATCAATGAAAGAACTAGAAGGAAATGTAAACCGCAACTACACTAAAGAGTCTGAAGAAGTACAAGGAGCCATGAGGTGCACACAAGGGCCATTAACTTAGATGGGCAGGTCAGAGAAGGTTCCCTGTGCAGGTGACAGTGAGCTGAGACCCACAGGGGGTAGGAATTAGCGAGGTAAAAGGTGAGCGGGGAGCTGGTGGGCAGAGTTCCTGGTGGAGGGAATGGCACGGTTCAAGGCCTATGATCTGAGCTCAAACCCTAATTCTTCCTCCTTGAGCTGTATGACCCTGGTCAGGTTGCTCACCTTCTCTAGCTCTTCATTTCCTCATGGATAACATGGAGCAAACAACTCTGCACACCACGCAGGTGAAGCCTTTGCAAGCTCATCCCAGGTTAGTTACTGAGCACCATCACCTGAGGGTTTCATGATTTAAGGGGTGTCCGACCTGTGGCCCGTGGGCTGCACGGGACTCAGGATGGCTATGGATGCAGCCCAACACATTTACTTAAAACCTATTTTTTGCTCATCAGCTTTTAGTAGTGTTTGTGTATTTAATGTGTGGCCCAAGACAACTCTTGTTCTTCCAGCGTGGCCCAGAGACGCCAAAAGGTTGGACACCCCTGGTGGGTCTTTTTTTTTTTTTTTTAAGCAACAGATTCCCAATCTCTCTCCCACGTCACACCTTTCACATTTGTCCCCTCCAAATCACACAGTGTGTACAGCGTAGGTGGAAGCAAAGCTGCTTCAGCAGAAGAGGGTGTGAGGCCTTGATTCCTGCCCATGGCGCCCCCCCCCCCAGTAGCTCCTCAGAATACCCAGGCCTCTGAAAAAGGCAATTTAAAAACCACCGCACATTCTTCAATAGAAAAAAGCAAAGCTCAGAGAAGCAATGGTTTGTCTGTATTCATCTCAAAATTTACAAATCCAAATGAAATTTGCTTCAAATATGGTTGGAGCTCATTTGGAGGAACATGTTCTTCTAACTAAAGAGAAATCTCTACTCCCATGGAGTGTAAAGGCAGCAAGATACAGCAGAAAGCAGGCCGACCGAGGAGGTTGGAAATGTGGGGTCTTACCATGGAAGTCCCCTTTATAAGACAAGTGACCTAGGACAGGTGCCTTAGTTCTCTGAGCCTCAGTGTTCCTGTGCTACAGAGGAAGTTATAATTGCCTTGCAGTGTTATTGAGAATTCGTAGGTTTTCAAATCACTTTGTAGTTACAAATGAATATTTAAATTTATCATGATAAAAGGGAGATTGTAATTTTGCAAATGGCCAAACAACATTTAGGGCTAAAATTGGTGAGGAAATTATCTCATTGAATAATATTCCTTGTGTTACAAGAACACATAGCATAAAGTAATAAAATACACTTTCTGATGTGGCTTATTGTTGGTCTTTAAAGAAGCCTTAAAAAAAAAGTGAGGTCCAAACAGCATTTGAGAACAAAACATCACACAGTCTTCAACTCGGAAGGGGCTGGAGCGACTTACTACTGCACAGTCAGACCAGAGTTATGGCTCCTTCCTAATGGAGCCGCACTGACCACCTAGGGAAGGACATGACTGACGACCTCTCCCCCTGAAGAGCTAACACGAGGGCCCTGGCCGGTGGCTCAGCTGGTCAGAGCATTGTCCCAATATGCCAAGGCTGCGGGCTCGTTCCCTGGTGAGGGCACATGTAAGAATCAACCAATGGCTGTATAAATAGGCAGAACAACAAACTGATGTTTCTCTCCCTCACTCTGTCCAAAATCAGTTAAAAAAAAGAGACAGCTAACATAAGGAAATTGCATTGACAGAAACTTGTCCCAGAACCTTGTGCAACATATATATGAAAACAGCTTTTAAATTCCAAATATTGATAAAATTAAAGAAAGCTCTGGGCCTTGCCATCACACAGTCTTTGTATGTACTTTAAAGATACTTTTTTTTTATGAAAACAGCAGCGACAATAAGGAAAACTAACAGTGATTATAAGTTATGCAGCTTCCAGAGTATGGCACCCACATGATCTTGCTGGTTATGCTCCATGTGGCGATCCTGAGAGGCAGACGCTGTCACCTCCTTTGGCAGAGTCAGGAACAGACGTAGAAAGACAAAGTGGCTTAATGAAGGCCACAGCTAGACTATGACCTGGCGGGGACTTCACTCGCTCCCTTTGCATTAGACGCTGCTCATCTCGTCCTAGGAACACTCTGATCAGCTTATTAAAGTCCACTGCAGCCACTATTGATTGCTTTTAAACAGGGATATCACAGTAAACAACTATCATTTACCAATTAAGCTGCAGATGTTTTCAGAAATCATTTATCACTAAAAAGGAAAGAAGGAGAGTCATGAGTAAACATGACTTGGCAGACACAGTACCGGAAGTACGAACAAAGTGAAGGCGAAAGGAGAAAGAAAGAGCTTTAAGGGAAGGGCTGTGCATGAAATGCTCCGCACTTGGCCACACCTCATTTTACCCTCAGTGTTAGTAGAAAGCAGGAAAAAAGCCAGAGCAATGTAAGGCTGATGGGGACAAAGTCAGATCTGGGAGACAGGGCACAGATCTGCGGGTGGGGAGCTGAACCAGTGGGGCTGGAAACTGGACTCGGAACTTGCGACCAGAGTGGAAAGAAAGCCCAGTCAATTCTACGGTCTGTGTTGCCTGAGAAGAGAAAAAGACCACAGTTCTTAAGGGGAGCAGAACTTACCCAAATATGATGTTTTAAAAGAAAATTCTCAGGTGGCACTTCATACAGGGAACTTTAGACTAATAATGGCTGTGAATCATGGGTCACTTACGATGTCACTGAGGTGCCAAACTAAATCTACATGCATATTTCATTTAATTCCCATTGGAATCCTGTCATAATGGGATATCCTGTATTTTGCAGGTGAGAAAACCGTAGCTTAGAGAGGTTACAAGTGACTTGCCAGGTCACTCAGTGGCAAGTGACAGGGGTGAGATTCCAATTTAAGTGTCCAACTGCCTCCAAAGCTATGCTTTTAGTCCTGGGCTGGGGACATTGTGTGTAGTTAGTGGCAGCATCACTCAACCACATCACTGTGTCGAGGCAGTAGCAGGTTTAGTAAGGCCGTTCCCTTGATGCAACCTGATGGAACAGCCCTGAAGTGTACTTCCACGAGAAAGCAATTTTGTTAGGGGCCAGGGGGATGGGCAGGCACAAGCACACAGCTCCTCTGGTGGTCCGGCTACCTTCGTTACTTGGCTAAGTCTGTTAACCTCTAGTTCTCAATAAAACAGAAGTAAAGCTATTTGATCTGAACTAGCTCCTCAGTTAGGACAGAAATGAGGTCATGTGAGCAAAGCATTGCCAGCAACTTGGGAGAAAGTGCCAATAAAGTCAAGTCGGATTCAATAAACCATTTCAAACACCATGAGCTGCACTTGTCCATTTTGAAACTCAGTGGAAAGAAATGCTCTCTTTCCGGTATTTTCCTACTTCATAACAAATATCGAGTTTATATTTCTGGTGTACTGGAAAAGATAAGCAGCTTTCTGAAGTTAAATCCTGTCCAGTGTAAATGCTTAGGCAAGATTCAATAAAGCTGTCTATTAATTAATTGCAAAGGCCAAGAGTCAAGATACCTCAATCACTGGATTGAGGGGCAAGGTGACACACTGTCAGGCCTTGAAGAAACTACAGGTGTGGTCCAACATCTTCAGAGACTCCCTTACTTCCTGCTAATTTTTTTACTGGGCAAAGGAATGGCTGCAGAATTGGGCATAGCGTGTGCTTTGGACAGACTGCTGGAGCACGTGATCAGAGAGTAGGCCTGTCTCTTTCCCTACCACATCTGTCCCATGTATGACAACTAGCTCAGAATAAGACAGTAGTGAGAATGTTCCAGAATGATGGCAGAATAAGATAAACTGAAGAACCTACTGTTACATACACCCAGATGTGTTGAGTTACATATAAGAACATGGGCTTTAAAAAAAAAGTGGATAGCTGAGAAGATACTATGAAAGCAAGGGGAAACCTCAGGTGAAAAACATAAAGAATTCCAACAGTGAGGGCCTCACGCTTCAGTTACCTAGAATAAGAAGCAGCATGAGTTGTAACCTACGGTTTATTTTTAATGTCTATATGAGAACAGAAGATAAAGGCTTTGGTCCACATGAAACAAGAACTTGGAACTGAGATTCCTACCCAAAACCAGTGTCCTAAAGGGCTGCATCCTTGATGTAACAGTAGACTAATATATACATATATCACAGAGAGGAGAAAAGGAATCTTATCTCTGCCTGATTCTGAGAACACTGAAACGGAATCTACCCTCAAAATCAAAATCCCAGGTCTGTGTTGCAAGTGGATTTGGGTTCCAAATGTACAGCACCTTGGACCTTTAAGCTGAGATATCAATGAAAAATTGGTCCTGGAATTGTGCTGGCCCTAGGATACCTAGGACACCTGGCAGAAGAAAATTCAGAACAGCCTCGGAGAGAGGCCTGGCCACATGGGATCATCCCAGGAAAGACACCAATGAATAACCTCATGGTCAAAAATTACAGAACACGTGAGGAAAGAATCCATTATATGCTAGAGTTATTAGACGTAAAACACAGAAGAATTAATATGCCAAGATTTTCTGAGGCAAGAATAATCTAAAAAGTGTTTCAAATGATGAAAACTAATTTAAACATTCAAACATGTTTAAAATACTTAAAGACATAACACAACCACGTGAAATAACAATATAAAAAAAGAACAGGTCTGAAAAAGACCTACATAAAGAGTATAGAAATAAAAATATAGTATGATTTGAAAGTGAATGGAAGGGTTATACAACAGATTAGACACAGAAGAATGGAGAATTAGTAAACTGGAAGATCGATCCAAGGACCATTTAGAATGCAGAGACAGCAGTACAGAAATGGGAAGTATGAGAGGGTGAGAAACACAGGATACAGGATGAGTACCAGAAGAATGTGGAAGGAACTAAAAGAAGCAGTATCTGAAAATATAATGGCTAAGATTTCCAAAATTAATGAAATCCTCAGACTTGGGAAAGCACAAGTGAGATAAAAGAAAAAAAATCTGCACTAGACACACTGTAATAAAACTGCAGAACACCTAAGACAAATAGATGACCTTGCAAACAATTAGAAAGGAAAAATGTTTCTACACCAAGTAATGTTTTTAAAAAGTAAAGCCACCCTGAAGCTGCATTTTGGAATGTTGATTTTAAGCTGTTTATTAAGAAACAAAGGACTCAGGACCTTTGATCCTCCCCCCTTTCCTACCCAAGATATTCAAACAGAGAAAAACCTGCTTCAGAAAGAACTTAGGATGCTGCCTCAGCCTAGTTTGAATTAAGTATAGCAGTCCAAGAGTGCTGCAGGCCGGCGGCGCCTGCTGGCCAGATACCCACTGTGTCCCGAGTGTCCGAGCTACCTAGGGGGGCTGTCCTGCCATGTGCACTCTGCTCTTCCTCAATTACATGTGAACCACGCACCCTCACTTCTGAAATCTAGTACCCCACCCCCTCTCATTTTTTCCTTCACCCCAAATGTCTTATACACCAAATACTGCCTCAGTGTCTGGGAATTTTCGTGGATTTATCATGTCCACATGAATTCCCCATGTGCCTGTATTAAGCTTTTATTTTTATACTGTTAAATAAAAACATGTCCCCAGATTTACTTAAAAAGAAAAAAATAAACAAGAGCATTAATATTAACTGAAAACTTAGTGGATACTGGTGCTAAGCACTGTATAGCCTCCTACCACTCCCCCTGGTGTGTGAGCACCTCCAAGTGCATGACTGACAGCTAAGCAGGTCCTCCATCAGCACCACCATGCCCTGGTCCAATCTGGACTGCTGGTTTTCACGAAAACTGTGGGGAAGAGGCTGGTGAGTCAGTCTATGCAACACTGTGCTCATTATACTTGATTGAAAATATATCCTGGTTGGGTTTGTTTTTTAAATCACTCTATGCAGTTATCTCTAGCTATGGAAAAAATCAGAGCAGAGTGAAAAGACAGGTCTACTGTTCCCTTTTAAACAGATAGGACAAAGCCACACAAGTCATGTGCATGATAAACACAAGAAGGTGATGGGCGGCAAAACAAAGGCCTGGATGGCTCTGTGCTATAGTTAATCATTTTTACAATGGAATTAAAAAAAAAAAAGCCTCATTTACCTTAGCTTCTAGGTATAGAGGTATAGGCCTACTCCTGTGATGAAAACAGAAACTCACAAAACACAGGAAGTGTCCAAGGAGCTAAGCTGCAGAGGGGTCTCATAAAGTGTTGGCAAATGCCGAGCAGAGGTCCACAGCTGGTAGAGAGAGGTAGGTATACATTCTGGTCTCTCCAGAAAAATGCCGGAGAGGGCACCTTTTCTCTTTGTTATCAACTGAATAAACTGATGTTCACAGCAGGATCCTCTCTGGCCTTCTTTTTTCAGTGTTCATGGAAGTGACTTGGGTTCATAATGTTTTCATACAACACATGTTCGTTCCTTCTCTCTCTCTCTCTCTCTCTCTCTCTCTCTCTGTCTCTCCTTCCCTCCTTCTGCCTCAATGCCCTCAAATCAAGATCGAAGGGACTTGTAGGTGCTGATTTCTACGGTGTTTTGGGCACTTTCATGAAGCTACTTCACATACTTCTCAAATCTCACACAGTGGTACTTCCATGGTAACAATGAGAAAGCTGAGAGCCTGAGGCGTTGTGTGACTTGTCCACCTCACCTGCCCTGCTAGTGGGGGGAGAGTCTGCAGGGACCTCTCCAGGATACCCCACTACCTACCTCCTAAGATGTGGCTGTGGGTGAGAGCTGTGGGGCGCACACGGAAGGAGGAATATGTGGAGTGTCAGGAGGTTTGGGTTCCTGTGATGTTAGCCTACCTCCTAACCTCTTGGGGAATCGTGAGCAAGCACCTAACATCCCTTTATGGGGACTAGATGGTGGCTAAGATCTCCGGCTCCTCCATTCTGTGGGTCTCCAAATGCTTCCATGTCAATCACAGATAAAGACAGATGAAAGGCTGGGAGCCAGGGGGAAGCATGTTTCTAACTCTCCATGGCACCCAACCCCTGCTCTATTCCACCCTGGCTGTGATAAGTGCTGATTACAAGCAGATCACGGGTTGGGAGATCTGGCTGTTTGCAGTGTCTGAAGACAGACTTTACTAGAGCTGTTCTGAGTAAGTAGCTACAAAGCTGCTAATTGAATTCGGCAAGTTGCTGAGTCACTGTCGGGTAAGATCAAGTTGCTGGCACAGATGACGAGACCCGTCCTGTCAGCAGCCGAGAACATGTTCTTTGTGATTAAAAAGAACAGGAATGTGCAAAGATGTGCCCTGGATTAACTTTCACAATTTAAGATGAGTAATTAAAATCTAACAAACCACAATTAGAAAGCATCCACCACAACCTTATTTTGGCATTTGTCTTTTAATTAAATACGTCCCACAGTTTAGCTTTAACTCTACACAGATTTCTGACGGGGGCGAGGGAGAATCACAGAGCTGCCGGAGCCCTGATGTATTGAAGGAGGTTAGAGAGAAGATGCTCAAGTCTTTCATATAAATCACTGATCTTACCCTTTTTGAGATCTTTGCACATCACAGCAGAGCTGTTAAGTGAGCCTGGCCTTTCCCCAAACTACCTCTGGGCACACAAGGGGTTCAGGAGCACCCTGCAAAGAGGAGCCAGGGAAGAAGAACCTGTGGGAGGCTTTTCCTTTTTTCCCAGTGTTGAGAGGGTGATAGTGGGAGAAATGTGCCATCATGCCATAAAAAAAGAAATGTCTGATAGGGCTCTCTGGCACAAATGGGGAGGGAGAAATAATTTTTCAATGGAAGAGATTCAGAGAGTCCCTTTCTGTGATACCAATGGCTTATCACAAATGAACAGTAACTTAGTGCTTGGAGGTCCAAGGTCTCTGGGTGCAAGCAGCACCATGGAACAAGGAAGGGCGTGGGGAGGGAGGGTCCTGGGGGTGAACCTATTTTTGTGAGCACAGCCTGAGTGCTGCTCCGGGCCAGCTCAGGCTTCTGCCAGGCTCAGCCATGGAGCCAGAAACAGGGGAAGGAGAAGCATCTACGCAGCTGCCTTGCTCTTTGGAGTTGAGTGTGGGAGAGACATTCTACTGTAGAAGCTTCAGAAGGACCACGATGGAATTAGACTCACTGACCGCAGAGGATTTCTCACTAGAATGAATACTGGTGAGGCCGAGTTGAAGTCAGTTCACATACCGGATCATTAAGTTTGTTTTGCTCAATAGAAAAAGTTGCCAGTTTCTTGCTTGAAACTGCTGCATTTTTATTATGTATCGACAACCATCAAGCATCTAGGACAGCGACACCTGATCCCCAGGCTGAAAGATGCCATTGGCCCAGCAAACCTGAAAGCCCAGGTCCACTGGCCTGAGACACTTCATTGGCTCCTCTTGGCATTCTGCCCTAGACTGACATACCAAGGAGACTGAACTTCTACGATTTCCTGAAATAGTTAAAATCATGGAATGAGGGTACTTTATGAAGAGTTATATTCCCAAATACCATTTATAAGACAGTGAGTTTGTATCTGAAATGCATATCCGACAGAGAAGCAACATTGTTTGTGGTATTAGATATTCAGCCTGGCCTCTCAAAATCTGCCTAACTCACCATTTTTATGAAGTTTACCCTAGCATGGAAAAATAAAGCAAAAAGTTCTAGGTTGAGTTAATAGGGTGTCTAGCAAAGCAATATTCAAATGGTGAAGAAAGACTTATAAATCCAATAAGAATGGGTTGACCAAGAGAAATGCTTAGAGATGAGTTGGAAAGTTGAAAGAGAGCTTCCTACTAGTCATCTTTTAAATGTCCTTGCCTTCCTTCCCTCACAGAAATAAGGAGTCACCAAGAAACCCCCTCAGTTTCCTGACACCAGATCTACAACGGCTCAGCACCCACACCGGTCTTTCCTCCTTCTGTCCTGCCCATCCCCCAGCCGCAGGCTGACCCAGCACAGGGATGTGCACTCCTCTACAAGGACCATGGCCACCAGTGATGCTTTCTCTCTCTGTGTCTGCCACCCTCCTCTGTCTGCAGCCTCCCACCCCTCTTTAGACAAGCCTAGGCCTAGTCCATCTTAAAGAAACTTAAAGAAACTCTCTCTCGACTGGGCCCCATCCCTGGTTATCATTTTATCTCTTGCCTGTCCTTCACAGCCAAACTTCTGAAAATCTCTGTCTCCCTGCTCCATGCCTTCCCGCCCCACTCACTTTCTGGCCCACTGCAATCTTCTCTGATCAAGAGTAGGGGCGTAAGTCCAGCTGACACTGTGCTTACCATGGTAGGGCAGGGTCCGCATCCCAGAAGAAGACGGGCGACTGGCCACCAAGTCGTAGGGGCTGCCGAGAGCATTCTTCATCTCCTTCCCTGCACATACCCTCTCCCTCCCAACCTCCCATTCCACTGATTCCCACTCATTCCTCGGGTTTCTGCTTGGTCTCTCATTAGCAACAATCACACCATCCCAGCCTGGCAATAGCAGCACCTAGGTTATAGCTTTGAGATGAGGAAGATAAATCTCTTTACGGCCTTTTGCTTCATAAACTCTAAATATGCCAGAAGGAAGAAGTTTGTATGCTGGTAATGAAGCTTGAAGAGAAAATACCTTTCACAGGGGCCTTCAGCTCACAATGCTTAGCACATGGTCTAAGGGCCAGGCAGACCATGACGGTCTTCTCAAGGCCCTGAAAGAGCCCCAGTCTCAACAAGGAAACCAAGAGCAGGAGGCGAGAGCAGAGGACCCTTGCTGGCCTCCACCCTCACCAAGAGCTCTCTGTCCTGGCTCCCTGTGTCTGGCCCTCCCTCCTGCACCAATTTCTTCCCATCACAGCCTGTGTGATCTTCTAAAAATATAAATCTCACAACGTCACATCCCTCTTACAGTGCGAAATTAGCCTGCCTCTGCCCTTGTGATGAAGATGAGGAAGTCCCTGCAGGCCAGGCCTGGCCCATTTCTTCACTCTTCTTACCTGTCCCTTTGCTCTTGCAGTTGAGGTTACACAACTTCCTTGTTTGGTTTCCCCTCAAGGCACGCTCCCAGGCTGCCCCCCCCGCCTCAGACGCTCCCACAGAGGAGGGATTAGTCTGAAGGGCAGATAAAGTGGGGCTTGGCCCTCTTGGGGCTCCCCATTTTGCACTGGCCCATTCACAAGGGAGGGAATAAAGCTGATTTCAGGGAAGGTAAGTCAGGGGAGCCCCACTGTGCCTATAAATTGAGCCATATCCTCTCATTTTACCTTATCAATAATAAAACTGTATTTTGAACTTCACCTGTCTGATTCCTGTATCTACTCAAATTACATCTGAACTCAGTGAAGAAGAGG
Organism: Macrotus californicus; assembly: GCA_007922815.1. Lineage (NCBI taxonomy): Eukaryota > Metazoa > Chordata > Mammalia > Chiroptera > Phyllostomidae > Macrotus > Macrotus californicus. The sequence continues at coordinate 30,789 of VMDR010001449.1, read as the reverse complement.
GATGCCATTTCTTGGTCCTTCTCAAGACACAAACACAATCTGTTCCTGCTTCCAGGCTGACCACACGCAAGTTAAAAAGTGAAGTAGTCAGGACCCACAGTGCTGACCCATAAGTGAACTTGCATTGGCTGAACCGGTGAGTGAAAAGCATTCATTACCGGCAGGCAAAGCTGAATAGCTTATTTCTGGGCTGCTGTTCCAGGCTCTGTCAATAACTAGTACTTTGTCTTGTAATAAGTTACTCAACCTCTCTGAGCTCGGTCAGGTTATTAAGACGAAATGACGTGTGGCATGCAAAGAACTCAGCAACTTGTCTGGCACACACTAACAATCAAGGCTAGCTCTTTTTTACAATCAGTTTTACCCTTACCCTTGATTCCTGCCTGTGCCCATTGACGGCTGGTGCGAGACCCCTGTCTGGCCCTCACCATTCCTGGTGAGGAAAAGGCTCCAGTTCTTACAGCATGTTAGCCATGAGGGCTGTGACTCCCAGAGCTCTGAACGTTAATTTCTCTTTATGTTTCCTGCATTTAAGCTGGCTGTGTCCTTTGTTCTAGAAGTATCATCCTTTCTACTAGAAATGAGTCCCTGAGACATACTTATCTCTTCCTTTTGCTCAAAATGGGAGGTCATTACCTCCCTTGGTCAACTATGGGGGGAAAAGTCTCCACAATGTCAAGTAAGGTTCGAGGGGGAGAAGGCCAAAGCTCTGGAGGACAGACTCTTCCTCCCACACTAGGAAAGAGTACAGGCAGGCAGAAGGCAGGGTGGGAGGGAGGTGGGACAGGTGAGGGAGGCAGAGAGGAGTCGTAATGGGAATTTTCTTGGGGTGGAGATGGAGATGGCTTAGGGGCAGCTTTTGAATGAAACTACTTGTTAAAGCCATTTCGGATAAACTCTTGATCTTAAGAAATGGCCCAGGGTAAAGCACAGAATAGTAAAAAGAGAAATTAGCTTAGAATTGGAGAAAATAGAGTCTTTAAATAAAGATTTTAAGGATAATCTATCTCTAAATTTGATAACTAAAAAAGAGTGGCAGCTTAGGAATCTAAAATGGGATAATAACTTCAAATATTTCAGCAATCAATGAGAAAAATTATTCAGCAACAGAGTGAAGGCTGACAGGTGACTATAAGCCAACTCTGTCCTTTTGACTCTCAAGCCTCATTGTAGGGGACACTGGTGGTGGCCTCTCTAGCACCCATTCCACCGTCCCCCGCTGGTCCAGTCTCCAAGATGGTCCCCAACGACCCCTGCAGCCTGCATTCATCCCTGTGTAATTCCCTCTGCCATCACCCGAGAGTCGGCCAATGTGGCTGAGAGTGTGGCAGCCACCACTGTGTGTCACTTTCATGCCCTACATCTAAACTACAGGCAAATCCTATAGCCTCTAGCTTCAACACATACCCAGAATCCGACCATTTCTCACCACCTCCATCACTACCATCTAAAGCACCACCCTCTCTTATCTGAATTACTGCAAAAGTCTAACTCGTCTCCTTGCTTCCACCCTTTTAGATTAGCCAAAATCACGCTGTCAATACTTGAGTCACACATCATGTCACCTCTGCTCAGAACCTTCTAAAATCGGCCCATTTCATTCAGAGTACAAGCCAATGTGCTGTCAGTGGCCTACTGGACTCTGTGTGACCCAGGCCCTACCTGGTACTTGATTTGATCTCCTGCAACTCTCATCACTCACGCTGCTCCGACTGCTGTGGCCTCTCTCGGTTGGTGCCCATTGTACCACTGATTCCTCAAACGGGGGGCATGCTCCTGCCTTACCATCTATCTCACTGCCTTGCTTTTCTTTCCCAGGGCACTTATCACAATCTAAAAATATTGCATATGTCATTCGTTTTATTACCTGTCTCACTAGAATCTAGGCTGTATGCGGACAGTACTTTCTCCTTCGTTATGTTCACTGCTGTCGTCTCTGAGACTGGCAAAGAGCAAGGTGTCAACACATGCAGGCACACCTCGGAAACACAAGTGAACACTGCAATACAGAGCGACTCAGAGATTTTCGTTTCCTAGTGAGTATACAAGTTATATTTATGTTATATTGTAGTCTATTAAGTGTGAAGTAGCATTATGTCTAAAACAATGTACATACCCTAATTAAGAAAATACTCTAGCCCTGACCGGTGTGGCTCTCAGTGGCTTGGGCATCACCCCACAAAGTGAAAGGTCAGTGGCTTCACTCCTGGTCATGGCACATGCCTTGGATGCAGGTTCGGTCCCCAGTCGGGGCGCTTACGAGAGGCAACCAATCGATGTTCTCTTTCACAGTGTTTCTCTCCCTCCCTTCCCCTCTCTCCGAAGTTAAATAAATACAATCTTTCAAAAAATACTTTATTGCTAAAAAAATGCTAACCATCATCTGGGCCTGTTGGAAAAATGGCGCCGACAGACTCGCTCAACACACAGTTGCCACACACCTTCCACTTACAAAAAGTGCAGCATCTGCCCAATACAACGAAGCGAAGCGCAACAAAACAAGGTCTGCCTGTGTTAGCAGATATGACGTTGATTACTGTGAAATGACTGGCACTGTGCCAGGCACTGAGGGGACAAGGATGAGCGAGACCTGCCCCTGCCCTAAGGACACCTCCCCGCACTGGCTTTTTGGCCAGCTTCCTCAGCCCAAGGCATCAGTCTCACCAGCCCAATCTGGCTGCTGTCCCGAGGCTGGGCCACTATGCACTGAAGCCCCAGGGCTGAGTAGGTGCTGTGTACAAAGAACTTTGGTGTGAAAAAATTAACAGCACTCTGTTACCCTCCTTGGCTGGGGGACTCTGAACAGCAGGAGCTCAGTGACAAGGGGCACAAGAAAGCCACTGTTTGGATGATACAGGGTGAGCAAAATCAGGTTTACAGTTGTTGGTATGGAAAATAACACAATAATTAATAAGCAACAATACAAGAATAAACTGTGTGTTTCCTGGACTCACAACTGTAAACCTACTTTTGCCCAACCCTGTACTCAATGTGCAAATCAATACACAGCAAGCAGACAGGAACCTGCCACTGTCAAACACATAAATTAGATACCACTGGTATGGAGGAGGGGTGTGTGCACGCGTGTCTCTCCTCTTCCATGCACCAACTAAGGGCCACTGCCTTTGTTCTCAAGGTAGGCTCAGACTTCTAGAAGAAAGCCTGCCCGGGTATGGGCTGGTCTCCGCAGTGTAAAAAGATAATTATCGCTGGCTGCCTGGGAATGCAAGGTATCAAATAGATTGCTTTAGTAATTAAAATAAGAAAGGAGTCATTAGGGCTGGAAGATATTTTCCGTCTTTTTAATTGAAGACTCTAAATAGGGGTTAACATATGAATTGGAGAGGATCTGCCCTGATTAATCCGTCTCCTAATTAGAGGGCACGCCAGTTGGAGGCTAGTCTCCTCATTACAGGCTTTTGGGGTTCCTTTCAATGTGAGCTTTCCCCAGTGTTCTCCTCTGACTCTGTACCAGGGTCAGAGGGCTCACTTTGGTATAAGAGGTAGCTGTAAAGGCCCATTGATTTATTTATTCTCTTATTTGTAGCAGTGGACCTTCTGTGCTTTCTTCAAACAGACCTTTTTATTCTATTGTCTTTGAGAAGAGGTAATAAAGACTCAATTAGAAGAGATTTACACAAACGGAAATTGGTGTTTATCTATGTGGCATATCTGCTGAAAAGCGAAACGGGCAATAACCACAGGCGTACACAAGGAAATGCATCTACTCAGGCCCATCCAGCACAGCGTGAGAGCGTCCCTCTCAAAGCGAAGGCTCAACCCTCCCGCAGAAGGAAGAGGAGCACAGGGGAGGCCACGGGCGGGGACTGTTACTACTTCTTCCCAAGAGCCCTGGAAACCACCCTATCACTTTGGGTTTCCAGGAAATCTCTTTAGAAGCCATTTTTTTTTTTTTTTTTCCTGAGAATCTGGCACCACAAGAGCCAGAAAAGAGAACAGGGCTAATAATAACTTCATTGCTGCTAGAGTCCCAATTCAGAAACTGAGTTTTATTTTTTAATGGCTCTTTTCTAGGATACCATTTTGTGGATGTTATATTTGTGGATGTTAATGATGGCATGAATGTTATCGACTATGATGTGGACACAATCACTTTTCCTAAAGAGTGTCAAATGCTACAGATAAAGTTCATGGTGTGGTTAGGCTAGGGAGAAGGACCGAGAGGACATACCTACTTCCTTTGCCGTCAACATTTAATTGCCAAATCCAAACAGATCTCGACTGTGCTATTTTCTTGATGATTGTTCATTGTACCATTATTTACGTCTTAGGCGCTTTTCTGTATGTGTGTCGTATCTGGCAACGACAATGCAGAGCACTTTAATGTGCTGCCTGTCAAGAGCTCTCTGTGCCTGTGGCCTATGGTTCTTCTTAGGCTAAAATCACAGGACTGCCCTGGAGCTCTGAGGGGTGTGCAGAAATCACTGAGCACTTGCCCTGGGCCCTGGCCTTGATTCATTTTGGTTCCAAGGCAGAGAAATCGTGGGCTTCCTACTACCCCCGAGAAAAGTGAGAGCCTTCCCGATGGGAATGGAAGGAAACCATGGCAGGACAGCACTGGCTCAGGAATCAGGCAGAATGGGTGTGCATCCTAGCCCTATGCTTCCTACCCTGTGACCTGAGTAAGTTACCTGAGCCCCAAAGCCTCTGCCTCCTTATCTGTGAACAGATACTCTAACAGCACCAACCTCAGAGAACTGTTGTCACGGGTAAGTTGCTAACATACTGATCCAGTCAGCATGGTAATGGCTGTGGGTGACAGAATTCCCCACTGGAACAGTCTCAAATAATTCAGAAGTTTGTTGGAAGACAGGTTTTGTTCAGAGTAGGGCAGGTGAGAGGCCTGTCCCACAGCAGGGGTTCCAGCTGGATTTCTCAGCCTTTCTCAGTGCTCTTCTCCCACATGTGCCAGCTACACCCCAGACTTGTGGCAACACGTGCAGACTTCTCACTCACACAGGAAAGTAGCCTCCCTGAGTTTGTCCCTTAAGAATGAAGAAACACTCCCAGGAGCCCACAGGTATCTCACACTGCCCCCCGCAAATCACAGTCCCCACTGGGTTATCACCCATTCCTCCGTCAGTCCCTGTCAGGGGGAAGTACCATGCACTGATGGGCTTAGAACTGGGTGGGAGAAATGAGTGAGCACCATTGGCTGAGACTGGCCAGGGGCCTCCCCAGAGCTGGGGTCATTGCCCCAGACTGGAAGGCTGCTATATAATGCGTAAGGGCAGAAAAATAAGGAGAAACGCGTAGTGAGTATTACACAAATGTAGAATGTTCTAGCATGTAACTAGCTCTCAATGACTGAAAACGATTATTGCAGTAGTTGTGTCAATAACGGGCATTTATTAAATTCCTGATGACAAAATATGTTTGTTTTTTACTTCCTCAAAGGAGACGGAAACAGCTGACTTCGACCTCAGCGCGCTGTCGGTGAGTCTGCTTCCTCGGCCTCCATTCAGCTGTTCTTCCACCTCCCCCAGACCACGGCCCCTGCCAACAATGGTCTCCCTTATGAAGCCGGCCCGATGAGAAAGCACACGCAGGGCAGGTGTGAGCCTTCGACAGAGCATGAGACACAGTTTTGTTTTAAGCTGGGCTTGCTACTGACCAAATGCCTCCATAGACTTTCATAAGGTTATCGCAGAGCATGGCTCTCACTTCCTAATATTTCAGTTGTTCGTACGGCCACAAGGAGACAACAAAACTAGCACTGATTAAGTGCTTCTGTAGGTCAATACAAAGACTGTAGCCTTTCGGTCCCTGCAAGAGACGTAACATAGGATCTGGGCCGCATCTGCTGCCCTCCAGAGCTTACGGTCAATGTCCCTCACAGCGGGACTGTCCCTGTGGATTTCGGTTTCAGGGTTGGGTGCACAAAAGAAGGTCTCCATGGTTTCCCATGTGACAGATCAGTTTAAAAGACTAAAGTTACCAATTTAAGTCTGCCCCATCGAGGGAATTTTAGAGATGAGAAAAGTCGAAGTTTCAAAAGGGAGCATACGTTGTCACTTAGTGAGATATTGGACTCTCTAAAGGACTTTTCTCAAGGTTCTCAACAGGGATAACTACAGCCAGGACAATTCTCAAAGCTCAAATCACTAGACAGAGTCTAAGTTGGTAATGGTACTGACCTGCTGGAATGAACATATATGTACATTCCCAGCCACACGTACATGCACACACGCACACACACACACGCACACACCTGTAGACAGCTCACTGGCTCTCAGGCAGAAGCATAATTTCTCTGAGAGGCATCGTGAGCCCCTTTCTCAGCACAGCTGTGAACATCTGATTCTTTCCTTCTATATCAAAGTCTACGACTTTTTTTTCTGTTTAAAGAAATCCTTAGTTCCCTTATGGAATAGGAAGTTTACCTGTTTAGAAGAATATTAACAGATTCCTTCTCTTTATTTTCAGTACACTCAAACATAACATTTTTCCTGCAGACACTCAAAAAGCATGAGGCAAGTAAGGAAGGGCAAGTGGTGGTGGGGATTGTGGGAGGGTAAGAAAAAGCAACCAGCCAATCGGACAAGCCAAAAACTGAAACAAAACAAAACAACAAAAGGAAAATTCTGCCCGATAAAAAGTAAGAGGAAATTTTGTACGGGCAAAAAAAACCCCACAACTCCAACTTTTCTAAAGGCTCTCCACCAGCAAAGTTCAAGTTAATGCTTAGAAGGTACTAAATATAATGGGAACAAATAAAATACGCTTCATAAACAACAACCAACTAGAATTTCTGAGACTCATCCTGCTCCCCATCTGTCCTCATCCCTTGGACTAACCGACTTGGTTCTTTTGTAGAAACTGTTTAGAATTAAAGAACAGGAAATCCGGGAAGAGTAGCAATACAGGAAGAAGGGACAAAATAGAATTAGGATATTGATTAAAAGCAAAATTGTGGGAGGGTAAACACCTGCATCCCAAATTGGACCTGCGGGAAATGAGGCACCAGCAAACTCCCCGTCAGCCCCACCGCAGGGAAGCACCTTGGTAGCAAATTGTAAGAGAAGATTTGGGAACAAGCAACCTGGAGTTTCACACAAACTCTGGGAAAAAAACCTGGCTCCAAGATACTCATTAATCTTAGAATTGAACGAGTCAAGTCTATCTTTCTCCGGGTCAAATCTACACAGAAATTTTCCATCTAAAGCAGAACTTTAAAAAAATGGTGACCAAGGCTGAGCTCAAACACAGATCCGTAGCAAATATGCCAGGAGGCTGTTGGCCAGGGAGGCATCTAGAACTACAGAGGTTGCTCAGTGGAGCCAGGCCAGAAAGCCATTCTATGGGTCTGGCTGTCAATGGGTAGCCAGGGTGGCTGTAAACCAACAGCCAGAAGGTGAAATGTGGGTGCATGAGGGAGTGGGGTCGCTGATGACGTCAGCTGGACGGTGTCAGCTAAAGCACAATTCAGGAACTGAGTGCGTCCCAGCGATCCTGGAGAAATGCACCCCAGCTGCTGGCGTTCTAATCTTAGGCATATTGTTGAAGAATCAACAGGAAACCCAGGAACAGAAGAAGCAAAGCCTGTAAAAGAATGGGAAAGACTCAATGTCACAGCTGCAGCTGCTGGGCCCCAGGCCCTGTCATTATAACGTCCACACGTGCTGTCAGCACACGGCATCTGCCTGTAGGGATGGGCCCGTGTACGCAGATAGTTGGCAGCACAAAAGTTGAAAATAGGAATAGGGTCTTATTTGGTTAAACTCTTCCTCTTCAAACTAAAGGTGAACTTTTGTTGTAAGAGTGAGGAATTAGTGCATGAAGGCTCTTGGGCGGCTTCCAAAGGTGTATGTGCAGGCTGGTGTGAACGGGAAGGTGTGTGTACGGGCTGGTGTGAACGGGAAGGCAGCTGCCTCCTGAGGAGCCCACAGGCTCTGCTGCGGCGCCCAGGGATGACCAGGTTGCATGTGAGGGTCAGAAGCTAGTCTACTTTATTTTCAGTGAATCCAGCAGGTCGCTGCACATACGCTGCCTCAGTGAGGCTCCTGGCAGGGAGAACAGGGCACTCAGGACAGAGTGCACAGACACTGAATTTGTCCAGTGGAACCCGTGAACAAAATGCAGCACACACCCGGGAGCGCCAGGCATCAGTAGCACTGTTCCCCACGGGTTAGAGACTAAAGAGCTGTTTCTCCTCTGATTTCCCAGATCTTCATCTATCTGCTTGGTGGGGGTAAAGGGCAAGTCTCCAGAAGGGGTTCCCTGTCACGGTAAAGTGTGGCGAGGCTGCTGTTTCTTATTGCAGGTAAGCAGCGAGATCCTGGAGGGCAGCATCTGAGAACATGGGTCCGTGTGGTCCCACAACAAGCCTGGCAGCGGGGCGGGTTGCCAGTGTCCTCGGTGTAGTTGCTTAAACCCAGCTGAAGCTTTTGCTTTTTCAAAAAAAGCAGGTGATAGGTAGGGAGAAAGAAAGATTTTAAAAAATTTGTAATGCTTTGCCTCATACCAGAGCCACTAATTTTTAAGGGTGTAGACCAACTACTTGGTACTTAATTGTTGTTAGAGGAAACCCTGGCACTGACTTCTCCTTCTACAGACTTAAGAAATCTCCAACACTTACTTAACTGCACAGGGAAAAAGTGAAACGTCCTCCCAGGCCCCAGGTGTTTGGAAACCACCAAGGCAGGCCCCCGTACGTACCATGAGCCTCCCTACAAATCGTAATTCTGTTTTTTTATTTTTAAGGAACAGCTTTGAACGTTCACAGATGTATTTTATCACGCCTTAGATAAAAAGAGACCCAGGTCTGGGTCTAGCTCACTTCCCTCACCTTTGCTCTAAAATGTCCTGTGAGCATGTGGCGGCACCGGGAGACTCTTGCGTTGACCCGCCACCTGGATAGGGAACTCACCCCCTGCCCTCCCGGATCCAAAGGGAGGATTATAGAAGACCTAGAAGGGAGGTCCTTTTGGACTAGTCCTTCTGCTACGACACAAGTGACCAAATTAGCCCGAAAAACACACGTCTGTCTTGCAGATGTTTCATACTGAGCTAGTCACACCTCCTACACACAAGCTCTTAGGGACCCTGAGGGCCCAAGGCCATGGTTCTTCCTCCTAAACAATGTTTAATTTACTCTAAATGTAAAAAGTAACCTTTTGGTTTGAAGTGTTGCCTCCACGGGAGGGATCAAACAACAGGCCAGGTTCCCAATTTTGCCAAAGTTGGAAATGACTGAGTTAGAAGTTGGATTCTTGTTGTTTTAATACATAACACAACTTGCAAGGATCTCTGGGGCATTCGGCTGAATGAAAAAGGCCAGTCTCAAAAGGTCACCTACTCTGTGACTCCATTTAAAATGACAAAATTATAGAGACGGAAAACAGATTAGTGGTTAGGAGAGGCTGGGGTGGTGGGGGAAGAGTGGGTGGCTCTGGGGCAGAGGGCGGTGGCAGTCACACCGCCTACTCGCACACCCACAGCCTCATGCACACGCGTGTGTGCAGGCAACCTGCTGCTTTGCCTTTCAGGGAGTTACTGTACAATTATCATTCAAGCAACAGGCCCACGGTAACATCTTCAAAGTTGGAAACTTCTGAGCTGGAGATTTTTTCTTTTGTTTTGTTTTTGTTGTTGTTGCTTTTTGTGGGTGGGATGGGATGAGGCCATCTTTCCTTGTATCTAATATCATTACGGTAGATTAAAAACCAAACCAAACCAAACCAAACCAAACCAAACCAAACTGAACCAAACCAGTGCAGAGATAGAAACAACTCCATCCGACCCACCACCTGGCACATTAACATCCTGCCAATTTCATGGAGACCAGATTGTACATGATCACGAACAGATCTGCAGATGGAAATGCGTTTCGGCGTCGCACACACCATGTCCCCCTGCCCCGAGCTTTCCCGGAGGCTGATGTCCAAGATTCTGCACCAAGCGCAGCCGCACCTGTGGCGGTGGCTGACATCTGCTCTATCAGTGCCCGGGCTGTGCTGGCTGCTGAATGTTTTGAATACGAGTCCTAGGTCTTATAAGACTTTATTTTGTATTCTAGAGAATGAAAAATCAAAACAAAACAAATGCACAAGTCTTTGATGAAAGTTTTATACTTTCAGGAGACTTGAAACTTGCAAAAAAATTTTTTCTAAATGTAGGGTCTGTGATAAGTGTTTTTGAATTTACTGTGGGAAAGAAATCTGTGACTAGCTTCGTGACTTGTAACTAACTCTTCTTGCTGTTACCATATGGTGTTTCCTTTAATAAAAAACACTTTGCAGAAATAATGATAAAAATTACTTTAAGCTTTTATAAAAGTTAGATGTTTCTGGCAATAAAAACCCTCCTTATAATTGTGTGGATCACTCTGTATCTGTAAACAGGAAGCACTTCACTGTCCTTTCCCTTCCTTCTCAGTAAAAATAAATGATGCACTGCCCTGTCATCCATCCTCGGTCAGCTCCTGAATATCCTGCTCACTGACCTCTCTTTCAGCTGCAGAAATGTCCATTCAAGGACCCTGTTCTATTGAGGTATCCTTTAGAATCCCATTTCCTTTGACTGTTTGCGACAGAATGATATATTTTATCTCCTCAGGAGTCTGAGCCACACTGCGCGTCAGTTCCGGTGAGTTCAGCTACATGTGACAACAACAAGAAAAGCTGGCCTGGCTTAAGCACATTAAAAACTCGAGGTGTGCAGACCCAGGCAGCTGTCAATGACAGCATAGCACAAGGGATCGGGACCCTTTCTTCTTCCTGTTCCACGGTCCTCAGCAAGCAGACGCTGTCTTCGTGTGCGTTTCCTCAAGGCTGCAACATGGCTGCCCCATCTCCCAGACTCACGTCAGCATTGCAGACAGACAGAAGAAGGGTTGAATGGTAAAAGGCAGAAAGCCTTCAGGAAACCTCATCCAGACATTTCTGCTGCTTTTTTGGCCAGAACTGGGTTACACAGTCACTTCTAAGCCAGGGGTAAGAGAGTTATGAATGGGGGTCAGGCCAGCTAACCAATAGCACCTGATACTCACAGTATTGCACAAAGAGGAAGGGGCTTGCTTGCCGTCTCACAGGATCTTATTGCTGAATTGCATTCTACTTCTTGTTTCCCCCGCTACCTCTTAGGGACCCTCTGAATGGTTGTAAGTGCGTAGAGATGAGGTGTGGGTTTGGGGCTGCTCAATTTCACCTTTATGAGAGTTAGCCATGTGATCTTCCTTTATGTAAGCTTGACCGTGTTGCTAACGTATGGCGCCTCTGAAGTCTGATTTCGTTTCCTTGCATCAATTCACAGGGCAAAGTAGAAGTAGAAAAAGTTAAAATCAATGTCTGTACCCAAAATGATCCAGTTTAGTGTGGAGGGAGGGCACAGCCTCATGTACTAATGGGAACTGTAGGGACAGAAAAGAGATGACCAAGATGCAATGCAAATTGTTCTACGTTGCAGATGCAGAGGCAGTCGATTGGTTTGCTGTGTTCAACCATCAGTCTTAGGTGCCTCTTCTCTCTGGATTGAAAAAGGAGTGCTCTACACCTATGATGGTTTTAAATTTATAAGAGCTGAGTTCATGCTGGTCTATTATTTAAGGTTCTGTAGCCATCTCTATAATAAATAGCCAAGGGTACATATGGTCAAAAGAAAAAAAAAATCTCTTGAGGTTAAACTGGAAATGTGTTTCTTGCTTTTGTTGCAAAACTAACATTACCAGTTGGGCTTTTTGCATTTTGCCACAAGCTGCAAAATAACCAGGTGACATGTCTTGGAATAAGGCTGCTTCTGAAAGGTTGCTGACTTTATTGTGATGTTCATTTCAGAGGCAAGAGTTATGAGGAGGAGAAGCATTATCTATGGATAGCTAGAGTGTACCATGCTGTAGACAGATACAATTATCTATCTATCTATCTATCTATCCATCCTCTTTATTCACAGAGAGACGCTCCAGGCTCTAATTATTTTTCCTTATTTTGTGTCAATTTTGTGTGCACAACATAAATACCCACCACAAAGGGTTACTGTGAAGATTCAATGAGATCAGTATCTGGCATTTAAAGTATTATCTGGCCGTATTAAGTTTTATATGTGTTCATGGCTGCAGTTATCTTTTTTGTTGTTGTCATCGGCAACATGACTATCACGATCACCTCCTTGAGGTCCCTTTAAGGAGAGGGATTCTGATCTAGGGGGGTGGGGTGGAGGTCAAATTCCAGGACACAGCCTAAGGGGATGAGACCACACTCAAAGACCTGTGGCTGTCCCTGGTGCCCTCCTTGCTTTGATCTCGGTGCAAAGAAGATGAAAGCCTGAGGTGCACTTCCAACTCCAAGTGCTTGGAAGTCCTACAGACAGCTCTTTTTCCAGCCTGTCCCGCCTCCTCCTATCTGCTGTCCTCCAGGGTAGGACCCTGAGATCTGGTTTGGGGGGTGAAAGAGATCTCTTAGGCCTCTACGACAGGCTTCTTGCTCCAGTCCTGCTTTCCAGGGTTCCAAGAAGAACGATGTCAGGCTACATTTCCCATTGCTAATAACGTTTAAATCTGCCACCGGAATTTGCTAAGAAGTGATGGCCACTGTCCATGACAGATTTTGATAATCCCAAGTCCCTTAGCTATATCTCTTTAGCACTTTCGAATCCCATAATTATTTCTAACAATAGCAACAAGTGATTATAATAGCTAGTATTTCCTGTGGACTTACTATGCACTTGGACATTCATATATCAATTCATTTCATTCTCACAACTCCAATGGAGAGGCTATTACGATCCCTATTCTGTCCATGTAGACAAAGAAGCTCAGAAAGGTTACTGACTTCACAGGGCTGCATGCACGGCAGGAAACGGGCTGGGCCAGGACCTGGGTCTCTCTGACTCCATGGCTGTAGGGCCTTAGCGATGTACAGTGGCTGTGGGTGCTCTGGCTTGATTTCACCACACCGAGGACAAGTCAGATTGGGAGTACAGCATGGACGCCACCGTTCTGACAAGTCCAGCTCTGAGCTATTGTTCTTTATATGTTCTTGGGCAAAGGTGGCTGTGTTAAAAAGCGGGGAAACCAGTGTGACTACGAAGACCGAGGCGTGGTTGTGGGGAAAAGAGAAAATGAAGTAGATGTTGACCCCACCTGGGTCTCTGAAATGATTTCGGTGTCTCAGAAAGAGAATCAATGGGTAGGACAGAAAGAAAAAAAATATCTTTTTAGGGTAGATGGAAATCTGCTTGTGTAGGCCATGGTGCTACAAAGGTTAAAGAACATGTACACGAGCCAGGAGATTCCCTGGTAGAATCTGAAATGATTCAGGACACACCTCACTTAGATTGGGAAATGAACACCATGTGACTGACAGAGCTTCCATTTCCTCTGGTGAAAACCAAACCCCATTTTCACTTGTGGGTATTTCATTCATCTTTGCTTTTTAATTACTCAGCAGAAAGTGCTACTGTAATTTTCTCTCTGTGTAACGACAGCATTGTTCATCAAAAAGCTTTTAATTCTATACAATTGCTTCTCTTAAAAATTTTGATTTCAATCTCTTCAGAGGCAGGAGGGTATGAGTTTTTGACCCTAGGGTTAATTATCTCCAAGTAACTGAAAATCACAGAGAACCTCGTCCTGGGTAAAGGGAACCCACGCAGGACCCTCCTGCTACCTGTCTCATTGTCAGTGGCGGTGCGGAAGGCGAGGTGGGGCGGGCACCCCACACCCTGCGGAGGGCGCCGTCTGTCCTGCTAGACTGAGCTGCTGGAGGGAAGGACCGGGTTGTGTCATTTCCAGCTCTATTTTTAAAGCCTAGTGCAGTATCTGGCACACAGGAAAAACTTGAAAAATGTTTGCAGAAGCGATTTGAATTAAAGGGAGAGTGAATGGAGGAATGGACACTGAAATATTTCCGATTAAAAAACCAAAAGGTAAAGTATATGAAAATGTCCTGTTCCTGGAGAAAAAAGGAAAAGGGAAGCAATGAGGAGACTCGCTGGAAGCCATCAAAGGACCAGGGTCTGGGCTCGTGGGGTGTGGATGACCAGTGGGAAGGATGTGGGGTGTGCCACGGGGTCCAGCCTCTTGGTCCCAGGCTGTCCCCTCCCCATGGCACACCAACGTCTGCTCTTCTCTAACTCGCTCTTCAAGGGCCCAATATCCACTCATTCCTTTGTTTTATTTTAATTAGGAAGCATTTCTGAACACCGTATGTTTGGTCCAATATTGGACCTCGGGGAACTGGGCTGGAAGGGAGCAGAGCCACCAAGGTAAGAAGGATGACAACTAACATGTGCTGAGTGCCCACCACGTGCCAGGCACAACTGCACACACTTCCAAGCATTAACCCATTGACTCCTCACTGCGCTCCTAGGAGCCAGACAAAGAGGAGGCCCCTGCCCTCCCAGGGGGCTTGCAGGTGTCACTACCGTGGCCTCCAAGAGGCACCTGTCTCATTACACTCATGTTCTGTTACCAGAGTCATTTATTACCATGTCTGTCACTTGTAAGAATTTTTCCTTCACTTTTGCATCCCCAACACCCAGCACAGTGGCTGACACATGACAGGTGCTGAGCGATGTCTGCTATATTGTTTAAGTGACTTCTGATCCAGTGATGAAAGACACACACTATGAAGCAATACAAAACCGTGTACAGAGAGCTCCAGGCAGCATGCAGGCAGGGGCTCGAGGACTGAGACACACTGGTGCCTTGAGAATGGAGGGGCAGCTCTGGAACCCTGTCTCAGCAATGGGCTTGGGTCAGCAGGACCCCACAGGAGGGGAGCAGGGCAAGAGGAGGCAGAGGGTGTGGGGGCTAGGCCTGACCTCCACACAGAGGCTCCCATGGCACAGGCTACATGAGGGTCTGACACGGCCTGGCTGCAGTGCGGCCCACACGAAATGTGATGCTATTAACCAATTAGGACATTCGAAAGGGAGAGTTCCTAGCCATGGCTAACCAATGCTGAGGCCCTGAGAGGGACCAAGGGGCCCTATTTTTATAATCATCCGTTTTTTAAAAATAATTTTTCTTCTCCTCACCTGAGGACATTGTTTTCTTTTCACTGCTTTTAGAGAGAGAGAAAGGGAGAGAGGAAGGGAGAGAGAAACATCGATGTGAGAAAGAACATCAACTGGTTGCCTCCTGTGTGCACCCAGATCAGGGATCGTATGCACCAAGACCAGGGTCGAGTCCACAACCTGGGCATGTGCCCAGACTGGGAATCAAACCCACAACCTTTCAGTTGTGGGATGACACTCCAACCAACTGAGTCACACTGGCCAGGACATTATGATCTCCCTTTTTTAGAAAAGATTTTATTTACTTATTTTTAGAGATAGAGGAAGGGAGGAAGAAATAGAGGGAGAGAAACATCGATGCAAGGAAAAAACATCAATCAGTTGCCTGTCATACGAGCCCTGATTGGGGGACCAAACCTGCAACCCAGGCATGTGCTCTGACTGGGAATTGAACCAGCGACATTTCGGTTTGCAGAACAATGCCCGACCAACTGAGCAGCACTGGTCAGGGCTGTTTTTCCGTTTTAAATGGGGAAAACTATCTGAGAAGATGGACATCAAACAGTGTGCCCCAAACTGAAAGCCCCACAGGCTTCAGGTGACACTGCATTGCAAAGGGGCTCAGAGCTCCAGGCGTATATAGTACAGCCCAGATGTGTGCGCCTATGACACAGCACTGTCCGTCGGGGCCGCAAAGGGCAGGGCAGAGCAAAACTGCTCATTAACGACCACACTCGTGCATGTGAGATGCTCTATGTGGGCGACCTGTGGCTTCAAACCCAGCGCAGGAGCCCCCGGCATGAATGCAGAAGGCAGAGCGCTGGGAGGACTGGGAGCAGGGGTGCTGAAGGTCTGGGGCCACCTGCCTTGCGGGGCCGAGGCTACAGCCCAGCAGAGATGGAGGCGGATTTTGAGGCCGTATGGGAAGAGTGGGGAACCACAAGGAAGAAGAGGAAGGCAAAGGAGTGGGGTGGAAAGAGGGGAAGGAGGGGAAGAGGCAGGAAAGGAAAACAGAGTTATCTTCCTCTGGGTGGTGGTTCCTAGGGTCTGTCCATACAATGTGGTCTCATATCCCAGCTTCCTTATGCCTTAAAAAAAAAAAACCAAACCAATTCCCAGACTCTCTTAAATGCCCAAGGTTTGTTACCGGCTCAGATCAGCTGGATTCCCGAGAGCCATCAGCTCATCTGTGTGGTGCGGCGTCCACACTCACATGCCCCAGGCCTGCGAGTTTGCTCCAGACAGTGAGCGTTAGCCTCAGGGCCTGTGCCTGCAGGGCCAGACGGCTCGGGTCTGTATTCCAGCCCTAGCACTTAGGAGCCAGGTGATGTGGGGCAAATTACTTAGCCTTGCCGTGCTTCAGTTTCCTCATCTTTAAACCAGCTCACAGGCCTGAGAGAATTAATTGAATTAATCCATGTGAAGCTCTTAGAACATAATAAACACGTAATAAAATTACTGATTCACAATGAGTAGGGGAGGTGAAATTACTACCGGCATGAGAACCATTTATTAAGAGTGAATAACTGAAAACTTAACTCATGACCTCTGAAGGACTGCCAACTCTTGTGTAATCTGTCCTTTGTGAAAAATCTTTTTGTCACATACTACTCCCTATCTACCCATCCAGCTCTCTCGGAGTACGCTGCAGTCAACCCCGCCTTCCTCTTTGATGCTCCTTCCTCTCAGCCTTCCACCACGCTGCATCGCTGGAAATCTTAATAAGCTTTTAACTGCTCCTTCTTGGGCTCGGAATCCGCCCCCTCTTCCGACCTCCTCACCGTTCTAGTCAGAATTCCTCCGGGCAGTCTTTCCCCAGTTCCCATCTAGTCTCCTCTCCACGAAGCCCAGTCGAACCCCAGCCCTGCTCTGTTTCTCCTCATTTATAGATGACAAGAGTGAGGCTCAAGGACGTCTAAGGTCATGTGGTCTGTAAGTAGCAGAGCCGGAGTCTACATTCACGTGTGTCCCACTCCAAAAGCACTGTTACTCCTTGGTCTGGATAGATGGTGTGTTGGCGGCTCAGCTGGGTGGACCGACGGCTGAATCGATGGGTAAACAGGTGAATAAATGAACAAATAATAAACAGTTTGATACTCAGAATGACCTGTCCCGCCACACGGACTGGCGTATGTTTAAAATGGGTGGGCGGCCTTGACACGGTTCCTGTGGTGCTGTGGTTCTTAGCAGGGGATTTTGCTCCTTGGGGGACATCTGGCAACGTCTTGAGACAGTTCTGACTGACACCACTGGAAGAGGGGGTGGCACCCTGCTCCTGGCATCTCGTCGATAGAGGCCAGGGATGCTGTAAACATCTTACAAAGCACAGGACAGGCCCCACAATAGAGAATTATTTGGCCCAAAATGTCAATAGTGCTGAGGTTGAGAAACTCTGCTTTACAATGCATTGGGTCAACCCCACGGCAGGTTTAATTGAGGGTAAGTGGAGGAATACCATGAACAGTTTTATATTTAAAAACCTGTGCTTCAAACACAAGCGAACAGAAAACAGAAACAGAGCAGAAAAGCTCCGTGCTTCAGCGAATGAAGGCACAGGCACCTGTGAGTGAATGGTAAGCCATCCCTCAAGGGGAAAGAAAGAGGAGAGCTGGGGACACAAACAGAACTCTGAATTCAGAGGAATACAAAGGACTGTGATGCATCACACACATTTTCAAAGAGCAAAAAAATGAGCACATACTGCATCTTTGAAACATACATACAGTTGGATCACGTTGCCTTTTCTGAACAACCTTCTCTGCTCTAAAATTGTGCACCTACCCCTGCTTCCTTTCCCCCATTTTCCTTGCCAACCCTGCTGCAATCTGCTCACCCACCCCCACCCCCACTCCCTGTGAAGTGCATGCCCACCCCCAGAGAGACCCTCTGGGCAGGCTGGAGCTTCAGACTTGACACAGGCTCAGTGAGGGAGCCTGGCCCAGGCAATGGGCCCCCATCGGCAGGACCAGAGACTGGTGGGGCTCTGGGTACACCTCACCATTAGCACAAGCTCTTCATTTCAGTTATCCTGAGAGGAAGTTGAGTCAACATACACTCAAACCAACTCCAAACACCAGCTGCACAGGGCCCGGCTCTTTCCCGAGGCAGGAAGATTGATTCTGCCTGGGACTAAATGCCTGCTTCACTGAAGTGCCCTTTTCAGTTAAGTTGTGAAAATGGGAATAATAGCCCTCTGCAGGACGAGTGAGCACCACTGATGTTGAGAGCCACCGGGATTTACCATCAGCTTGCTTGGTAGCTCACTGACCTAACAGGCTGCAGGATGGGCCACTGCCATAAGTGTGCCGGAGACAAAGGACGTTTCCCCCTTTGCACCACCTTTCAAAGTTAATGAAGGGAGTGCCGATGAGCCCAGGCTGGGCTTCAGTCATTTCCCCTTCAACACTGCAGGTTCGGACACCCTACAACGCAGGGTCCCCAGATGGAGGGGCCCGGGCAGTGATGGAGAGTGGAAAGCTTTACCAAAAAGCACAGCTCACATTGGGCAAGCACCTGGTTACATCCTGAGGAAATCCAATCAGTCACAGGAGGCTCACCCCTGGGCCTGACATTGCCGGTAATGCCAGCCGAGCCCCCGTTTCCTTCCTCCGGCTAGGTTCTCTGGTAGAACAGGGAATGCGCATACTGGGGCTTCCTCTACGATCTGAACCAATTTGCTGCCGGTTATAGCTATCCACACCGCACAATGTGTTTTTCCTGCCACTTACTGCAGGGGGAGAACTGTGTGAGTGTGTTCTCAGCTCTGCTACCAGCAAAAAAGCATTTTGAAGAAGGCATTGTTTCTAGATGAGTAGAATTATTATTCCCTATGCTTCCTCATCCCCTCCCTGACATGAATAGTGATTTCAGCTTTAGCAAACTTCACTTCAAAAACAGCCAAAGCAAAAGAAACAATAAAGCTCTAATGCTCTAAAACCCATAATTCTCCTCCAAATGTCACAATGTGAAAGCACCCGAGACCTTTCTAAGCACATTAGCAGGCAATACAAGGCCATTCCCAGCTATTAGATTATCTGAAATAAACTCAAATTACTGGGGAGCATGGTAGGCTCCACATAATTCTTCCATTTAAGTTTCTCACAAAACTGTATCCCTGTGATTGGGAACTCCTGCTACCATTCAAAATTAACAAAGGATGCAGACAGTGTTGATGAAACATTAATGACCAATTTGCAAATGTTCTAGGACCCCCTTCGTTCACCATGGGTTCATCAGTGCAGCATTCCCCGGTCTCTTACTTCATTCTTTCAATTATTTAGCACCCATTAAGCACCCACAGTAATCTGAGCTCCAAGCAACCTTTCACCCACATTCCTCCCCCTCTGCGGATTTCATTCACCCGGTGATCCTTCTGACTGCAGTGGTCAGTCTCTGCCTGAAGGCAGGAAGCTCATTTAGAAATCATTCATGGCAATGACCATGAGAGGACAGAAGCTCGAGGAAATTTTCCAGGCTGTCCCACTGCACTGGAGGGAAACGTACCTGCATATGAGATCCAGGGGTACCTCAGTCTGTGAATCCTTCAGGCCCACTTTAACTGGGCCTCATTAATTCAACCACTTAGCAGATATTTACTGAGCGCCTACAGTGTTCCCAGCACTGTGTCGGTGGGCAGCAGAAGCAGGTAAGACTCATGCGGCGTGGTCACAGCTGCAGTGCAGGACTGAGCTCCTTCTGATAGTGCAGGGATGGGGCCACCTTCACGTAAGTGAAGTTGGGAGCCATGCAGGAAGCAGGACTTGAGGGATACGGAAAGAACACCCCCCACCGCCCATTGCAGACTCAAGTGTACACGGGCAACCAAGACGGAGTCCAGAGGGTGCCCTGTGTGCGCTTTCCTCACAATGTCCTGAAACCCACTGGGGTAGCATTTCTGGTCTTTACTTAAACAGAAAGTCCCTGACCTGGCCTTTCCTTCGTTCTGGCCACTCAGCATCTCTGGGAAATGGTGACAATGTAAATGACACTGCTAATGCTGAGAAAGTAACAGTAGCAGGCAGTGTGAGCTAGGTGCACACAGAGTGCTCCAGGAGAGGGCGGGGTGGACAGGGCAGAGGAATGTTGTGTGACCTCCTGGAGGTGGTGGCCTTTGAGCTGCCACTGCATGGTGGCTCTCTCCAAAAAAGCTAATAAAGGTTAATGACATCCCCTACTCTCAGCTTAACAGCAGCTACTACTGTTTACTGAGCAATTTCCTGAGTGCCGAGCACTGTACTCACGCTCTTTCTACTAGTAATAGCCCACTGAAAAAGTGGCATCTTTTTAACATCTCATTTAGCAGATGGTAAAAGTGAGGCTCAAGGAGGCTAAGTATCTTACCCAAGGTCACACCATTTGCACATGACAGTGGCAAAGCTGGAATCTGAACTGAGTCTGCTTAACTGAGACCATCACTGACATAGCCTAAGGATAGTCCATGTTCACCCCATGCCCAGTTCCCCAGGAAGCTCACTCTGGGCCTGGGGAGTGCTGTCTGTGCAGAAGGGAGGGGCCCTCTTTTGCTGAGAGCTGACTCAGGAGCTTGGCTAGGAATTTCCAACAGTAGGGAGGACAGCGTATTCTGGGGCAGTCAGAGAGACAAAGGGGACCTCAGTTCTGGGAGCCACGAGTGGTTCTTTGACTACTGATGACCTCCACCCTTTGACAGCTACTAATTCCTGCTGAGGCAATGGCTGTTTTGCAATGGGGGTCCCAGAGGCACAGGAAGCTGGCTTCATGCTATCTCCTTCATTTTTTTCTACTTTTTACATATTTCTAAAAACAATTTCAGAAACATTAAGGAGAAACCATGAGTGTGCTTATGCCCTCCCCATTTTAATACGAATGTTGTAAGTGTTGAGATGACACTTCCAGTCCTTGCTCAGAGGCACCCACACATCTGCACAGCTCCGGTGGCCTTCTGTGTACAATTTCAGGTTTCGTTCTATCTAACCTTCTGACTAAATATTTTCCCATCTGCTGTACTCTTCACGATTATCATCTTGATGGTGGGCTCAGGCCGTCAGATGTGCACCCCCACACAGGGGCCTGCTGGCTCAGGAGAAAAGCGCCTGAAGTTCCTTCCCCGAATCTTCACATGGAAGCACGGCCCTGAGGTGCACACATCCATGACGTGTTCTGGTGAAGGGTTTCTGGAGTGTGGTTAACCCAGGTAAGGATCCAAAAGATGACTTTAAAAAGAACAAAAGATGGACATTTCCACTATTTGTGTTCCAACTGCAGGAGCGGAGCAGGAGGAGAGAACCTGGGGCCGGCGCCCTGTGGGGTGTGGGCAAGGGTGACGCACACTCAGCCTTTCAAAGCCAGCTCTCCAGAGGCTGGTGTGCCCTACTGTGAGAGTCACCTCACGGCTCACATTCACCTACCTTCCTTTCAATTCACGCTCCTAAAACAATGGTGATGACAATGACGACATAGTCATTACACAGGGTAATGCTTTCACAGCACTTTACACGCCAGGCTCTATTCCAACAGCTTCCCCTGCAGCGACTCATTCAATCTTTGTAAATACATATTATTCCTGTTTCACGGATGTGGAACCTGAGGCACTGAGGACATACAGCTCCTCCCCGCAGCTAGTGGCCGGGTAACCTGGAGCCGTTTTATAACATCCACCCGAAAACTCATATCTCGTTTTCCTCCGTGCTCAAAACTCCTTTCTCACCTCCTATTTATTATCAGACTCAGTTCCAACTCCTTACCCACTTTTGTGCTCTAGGAGCTCCCTCTTCCCGCAGTGTGCATCCCCCACTTCTCCAAACCCTGCAAACAACTTTTTACGATGCCTCCTTCCAGCCGTGGCACTAGAGTCTCACGGAGGAAAGGAAGAGGATTGCAATGCACAGCGCACAGCTGCACGTAACTCCTTTTCTTATTAGTCTCTCTGCCTGTCGTCCCTGAATTCCCACCCCATGCCCTCCACTCACACTTTTCCCTTCCTCGAAGTTGAAGCTCATCCTATATTTCTGACTGAACCTCAGAGGTCTGGGGCGAGCAGTTCTGGAAGGGCATTCTTTCTGCTTCAGCTTCCTCCTAGGGTCTCTGAGTTTTTGAAGGAATAGTGTGTTGGTTGAGCATGTTTTCTCTTAGGCACAGTTTGTTAGATATCACCATTCTTATGAGAAAGAAAACAAACAGGTACATATTTCCACCTCCCTTGGGCCGCGTCAGGCCTTATTTGTCACTAAACCTATCCTATCTCTTGGGCTAGCATGTAACCCAACCTGCAACACAAGGAACAACGCAGGGGCCATCTCTGGTCCACTGCACGGTTCTAAGAAGACCTCTCTGGGCAGGGACAGGAAAACAGCCTGCCTCCTCCTGAACCCCACCCAGGGCTTTGCCACTTAGGACTTGACCCTAAGAGACTATGGTATGACCTGTACTTTTTACCTGGTGTTACTCTCATTTGGAAAAATATCTTACATTTCCTGTATGATCCTAAGCTTCTTAGAGGCTGACCTAATGCTTTACTTTTCTTTATATTTTCTGCAGTGCCTTGTGTAAAACCTGCCACTTCATAGGTTCTCAGTAAATGTTTGATGAATGAATAAATGAGTTTTCCCAACAGGACCAATATGATTAATACATGAAGAATAAATTAACATAAAAATACCCATATTATAACTCTTAGCCCATGTAATAAGGCAAGAAATAAAAAGGCATACGAAATAGAAAGAAATAAAAATCTCTTATTGACAGATGACATGATTTGCCTACATAGAAAACTATTAAAAATTGCTACTAAACTTAAAAAGGTAGAAAAAGTACAAGGTCAATATTAAAAATCAATTATACTTCTATAAACTAGCAACGAACAATGTACATATATATGAAAACCAATATAATACAAATAGTACCATTTGCAATAGCATCAAAAACATGAAATATGTAGCAATAAGTGCCAGATATATGTGCTGAAAGGTGGAAACACCGATGAAATGAGTGAAAGAAGATGTAACTCGTGGCGAGAAACGCTGCAGTCATGGGTTGAAGGGCTCAAAAGTATCTGATGTCAACTCTTGCCAGACTAATCGATACATTCAACAGAATGCTAATAAAAATCCGAGTGGAAATTTCTGTAGCAATAGACAAGCTGAATTTAAACTTTTATGGAAAAGCAAAGGAACACCCTAAAAAACTATGAGAAAGAATAAAGTCGAAGAGCTGACACTACTTGATTTCAAGACTTATGATAAAGCCACAGTGGGAAGCCAGGGGAGTATTAAAGAGATGACACAGACAGATGTAACACGGACAGACAGCAAACACACCCTAGGACACATGTGTCAGCTGCTTTCTGAAACAGGTAAAAATGCAATTCTGTGCAGAAGGGAGAGTCCGATATTCAACATGGTGCTAGAGCAGTTGGATATCCATAAGCAAAAAGAGCAAAAAATAAATCTCAATTTACCTCTTTCGCCTGTGGCAAAAATTAACTCAAACTGAATTGAAGTATAGAGCCTGAAACTACAAAACATCTAGAAGAAAATCTCTGTGATTTAGGATAAGGTAAAGATTTCTTAGACACAACACCAAACATACCATCCATAAAAAAAATGTGATAAATTGGACCTAAAAAAAATGGAAAGGCGGGGGTGGTGGGTAGGTGGAGGGGTGCAAAGCGGGGGGAATAGTGTAATAGTGTCAACAATAGAAAACAAAACTAAAAACTAAAGTACATAAATCTATAAAAGATATGAACAAAGAATTCAACAACACATATGGCAAATAAGCACACGAAAAGATACTCAGTATCATTGGAAATTAGCAAAACGGAAATCAAAAGCACAATAATTTATCACTACATCTATTAGACAAGCTAAAAAACAAATGAACAAACCAACAAACAGAAAACTGACAACACCAAGTGCTGGTGAGGACGGAGAGCAACTGGAACTATCGTACGTTTTGGTTGTAGGTGGGAATGTGAGGTGGTTCGGCCACTCTCCAAAGCAGCACGGCAGCTTCTTACGAATTTAACACAGATTTATCATACGGCCCAGCAGTCCCAGTCTTGCATATTTACCCCAGTGAAGTGAAGACATGTTCGCACAAACACCTGCCTGTAAGTGTTTATAGCTGCTTTACTTACATTTGCCCCAAACTGAAACAGCCCAGATATCCATCACCTGGGACACAGACAAACAAACTGTGGTCCATTCACACAATGGAATATGACTCAGCAATAAAAAGGAAAAAACTACTAATATACAACAACATGGATTAATATAAGTGCATCATGCTAATTGAAATAAATCAAGTTCAAAAAGGTAAATATCATATGATTCCACTTATCTGACAGTCTGGCCGAGGCGGAGTTACAGGCTGCTGCCAGGCTGAGGGTCGGAGGCAAGGCCGGCCCGAGAGTGCACGGGGAAAGGGAATTTTCCGGCAGGTGATCGGACTGTTCTGTAACATGGCTGGCAGTGATTATATGACGGTCTATGTTTGTGAAGACTTATAGAAATGTCCACAAAAGGACGACTTTTACTGTATGTAAATATACCTGAATTTAAAAATATAAAAAAAGTAAGTTAAAGAAAAATTCAAGTTTGTTGGATACTTGAGAAACAAGACCACTTTCTGTCTTGGCCTTGGTCCACCGGGCAATTTTCGAAAAACATGCATTTTTTTAGTCACCTAGCTGTACTTCAGCAGCACTGATGGAAAATGCCCACAGAAATCCTCTGAACTAGTCTCTTCTGTTTGTCCGCTGCACACACCGATAATTTCCCCACCTGACTCTCTCTCACCTTCCCTTCTGCAGCCCCCCAAACTCTGCCCTCGATCACCCCCATTCCTGTGCACAGCAGTGGCTTGTGAAGCCGCCCTGATCGTGCAACGTGATGTGACTGCTCTGCCTGTGAATCACCACTGCACTGTGAGGCCTCCGGCGGCCGCATTCTGCCTAATCAGCACCCATGGCCCCATTTCAAGGTCTGTGTTTACTGATAATATGACGATAATAAGACTTCAGAAGACACGTTACTGAAGACCTACCTTGTGCCAAGTGCAGCACAGGCACTTTGCATTGGGAATTCCTCAATCCGACAAGGTGAGTAGGTAGTACAATACTCTACCTGGCAGAATTTATCTGAGTAATGTCTACCTGGTCTGTCCCTGGCAGAGCAGCACTCCAGGTGCAGCCTGAGCTGTGCTCCTGCTGGACATAGTCTAGGGAGGTTTCCTGATCTTCCTTCTCCATTAAGCTGTGGCCTCTGTCTCTCTCCCAACTCCTTTCCTCCTTGGCTCACGGAACAGCCCAGGGACTCAGAGTTCGCCTTCCAGACACCTCATGTGCTCAGGCAATCCTGAGACTCACGGCACAAAGACATTACTACACTGTGCTCAAGTATTTTTTTCTGATGGCCACAAAGGGAAGAAATGAGGGCTACAGAAGGAGTTCCCGTATCACTTACTTCCTGCGCGTTAGCATTGTGTCTGCTCCTTGTCCCTGGGCATGCGCCAGGTCCTGGCAGCTCCTTTTCGTCACAGAATCCAGAATCACTCTGCAACTCTTGGACCTGGGGAGGGGCAGCAGTGGCTGCTACCTCATGTCTCTAATAGCTGACAGCCCTGTGCCAACCTCTTCCGTAGGAAAAGGGTCTACGTGGTGGAAGCTGCCTAATCTGGTAGATCCCAAACCCCTGTGAGAGAGAACTGAAATCATGCCGTGTGGAGAAAAGTGAACTGGAATTTAAAACGCTTGCCTGGTGCGATCTCCGATGTAGCCCACAGGGACAACCCCCCCTCACAGAGCCCACTCCTCTGGTGGCCCCGTACAGTGGGGCCGTGCAGCACGTGCTCTGCAGGGCACTTCCGCTGACCTGGGGGACTGTGCCGGTGACCAGCAGGGGCCCTCACAACCCAGACCGCCTGCTGTATATGTTTTCAAAAATCATTTCAAGCCACATTTTGGCCCAAAGCCTTTTTTCAGGAAGAAAGCATAGCGCCTCCCAACTTTATTTTATTTTTTACTTCTGTTCAAAGAACAATCACACAAGGTAAAAATATCATCCTCAGGCAAGGAGAATTTAATTGAAACATTCTTAAGAAGAGATTCAACAACTTTTGCCTCACAAACAAAGTAAAAAACAAACCTGCTTCATTTGTGGTTCCCCCCCTCCCCCCGTTGCATAAGGAAAGGAAAAAAGGAGGGAAACGGGGAGCAGCTACAGGAAGTAGTTTTCACCTGCCCTGCACACATGCCCGAGAAACCTTGTAACAACCGCTTCCTCGGCATTGTGCTGACAACCCTCCGAGAGGGACGCTTCTGTCACCCCACAACACAGACGGAGACACTGAGACCTGGGGGGTCAGTAACGGGTCCGAGGTCGCAGAGCTGTAGTGCACGAAGCAAAGACCTGAACCCACACAGCCTTACCCCAGGACCCACAGACCTAACCAGGGGCGTCAGTTGACATTTGCATAGCTGTGGTCAGAATGACCTGAAGCTGCCTTTAGGTTTGCGAAGAAATTAGAGGCGTTAGATTTCTTCTTGTCCACTTTTACCTTTTTTATATTAACCCCAGGTGCACACCCTGGGTCAGTCATGACCCAGGGTTCCCCAAACTAGCAACTTCCATTTCGGCTCAATCCCCTCCAAGTCCCCATTGACTTTAAAATAAAACCTAGCTCCTTAAATTGGTCCAAAGGCCTAATCCAGTGTGGCCCTTGACTGTCTTGCTGACCTTTTCTCTCACCAGGTCCTGCTCACTCACTGTGCTTAGCAATGTGGTCCTCTTTCCATTCCTTGAACATTCTTGTTTTGGAGCCTGAGCTACCTGCTCTAAAGTGTCAGCTTAAATGGTATCTTCTCCAACAGGCCTTTCACGACCATCCAACCTGAAACAGACCCTGTCACACTGCCCTGCTATATTTCAGTTTATGACCCACCTTTCCCCTCTACAAGAAGAGGCTTGTGTAGGTCAAGCTGTGTAGATCACGCAGGCCACTGCGAACCCGTGGTAGCCAGTGCTCTCGGCTGGCCAGACAATCCAGAACTTCTACCAGAGCCCACACTGAGGTCTTGTGTTGAAGCCTGAGAGAGTGTCCACATATAAGGGCACTGGCTGTGCAGTCACAACTGCTTTGCCTGGCTGTTCCAAAGAAGGGTCTTCTATTTTCAAAATCTCACGTTAGCATATAAGTGCTTTCCTTCAGCCACAGGGAGCCCTTTCTTCAGGCAAGCACAACTGAATCAGTAGGTGGGGCTGGGGGAGGTAGGCGGCAAGTTTCAGACCCTGACAATGATTAAACAGTGTGTTCTGCACACGCTGCAAGAGGAGAAGCTCCATGTGCCATTGGAAACGCTCCTGCGATCTTCCAGAGGAAGCCTGGGAGACATATATTGGTTTAGAAGAACCAAAGATTCAATGTTAACAGGAAGATTCTAGATAAAATTCCCCTGTTCTTGCAACACGCCAAACTTAAATCTAATAAACCAGAATTTAATTAAAACATTTTATTTTCACATCCGAGACAGGAACCGCACTGCTGTGGGCTGAGAGTCCGATTTCACAGGCTGAGCAGGAATAGGCTCAACTTTCATTAACTGCTCAGTTAGGAGAGGAGACCTGGGGCTACAAACTGGGAGCCATGTGGGGAGGAAAAGGCAACACAGTTTCTGGTTCAGGAAGATAAAAGAGGTTTTGGTTAAAAGAAAAAATGCAGGCTGCATTCTGAATTGTGACCCTTGATTTTGATTTTCTAAATGTCTCCCACTGCACTCCCAAGCATCACAGCCTGTTTCACCCGGTTTATCGTTCAACAGTGGCGTCATCTGAAAACAGGGCAGTCACTAAATTTCTAACTGCAGAAATGTGGCCAACACTGGAATCGCAGGGAATCTTCAGAAGAGGGTACACAATGATGAGCACATGATATTCACACACTCAATACCTACTTAGTGAGCTCCTCCCACGGGCCAGGCTGGGGCAGGTGGGCTCTGAGGACCCAGTGGCAAACTACGCAGACCAGCCTGGTTCCTGCCCTCAGGAAGTTTCCAATCTAGCACAAATGAGTTGAGTAAATTATTCACAATTCATATAAAAATAGAACGCCCCCCTTAATTATCGATACCTCCTCATCTTCATAGCTTTGTAATATAAGGGAAACAGAATATGATAGAGTACCGTAGCATTCTTGGAAGGCATGTGACTAGAGTGTTCAGGAAAGCAAGCCCCCTTTGATGAATAATGGCTCGAGACAATGTTCACCAACGGCAAAAACCACTAGGTGAAAAGCTGATGGGGGAACTGTGTCACAGATATATTAAGCTGAAGCCTAATCTTAAAAGAATAAAGAGAGAGACATAGGGAAGTACAGAACACCACCCATGGGGGAGTTTGGTCTCCCTCTCAAAATCAAACTTGAATCCGAATAAGCCTCTGGGTTCAATGCCAGCTGTAGGAAATACAGAGGACGGCAGGACTGCTGAATGACAGACACCACAGGGATGCAACTGCAAAATTTTAGAGTGTGGGCAACCCCACAGGACAAACCACCCAACTTCTTTAACACCAAAAGTTACCAAAAAGAGGGGACGAGGAAACACAATTTGAAAGGGACCTACGCATCGTATCAACCAAATGCAAATGTCAGCCTTGTTTGGACACAGATCCAACCAAAAAGTGAATAAAGAAAGTATGAAACAAACGGGGAGAACGAAAATATGCACTCACTGTATATTTGATCATTAATTTTTTTAGATAGTGATAAAAATATTGTGGTTGTTTTCTGAAAAGTGCCTTTGTCAGTTATATGCACATACATGAGTATTTATGGATGAAACAGGGTTAGCTTCCAAAGAATAGGGGAGAAAATAAGTACATAAAAAGACGTTCAACATTATTAGCATTATTATTACTCAGCAACAAAAAGAGATGAAGTACTAATACCTGCTACAACATGGGTAAACTTGGAAAGCATTAGGTTAAGTAAAAGAAGCCAGTCACAAAGCACCACATATTATATGGCTCCATGTATATAAAATGTCCAGAATAGGCAAATCTATAGAAATAAGAAGCAGATCAGTGGTTGCCTAAGGCTGGAGTGGGGGGAAAAAGACGATATTGGGGGTGATTGACAACTAAGAGTTCTTGGGTCTCTTTTAGGGTAGTGAAAATATTCTAAAATTCTTTTTGGTGAGACGTGCACAACTCTGTGACTATGCCCAAAGCAACTGAGACTGATAAAGAGATTTCCAGCAAAGATGGAGGCGTAGGTAGGTACACTGTGCCTCCTCGCACAACCAAAAGAAGGACAACAACAAATTTAAAAACAAAAAGTAACCAGAACTCACAGAAAAATCTAACTGTATGGAAGTCCAACAACCAAGGAGTTAAAGAAGGAACACTCATACAGACTGGCAGGAGGGGTGGAGACAGGCAGCGGGGGTGGAAGGATGTGCGGCAAGACAGCAGCTGGAGGACTGGGTAGTCCCACATTTGTGTGCAGATAAACTGGGAGGAACAACTGGGAAATAAGACAGACCACGCAACCCAGGGTTCCAGCATGGGGAAATAAAGCTTCAAAACCTATGACTGAAAAAAATCTGTGAGGGTTATGGCAGGAGAAACTCCCAGCCCCACAGGAGAGTTCATTGGAGAGACCCAAAGGGTCCCAGAATGTACACAAGCCACCCACCTGGGAATCAGCACCAGAAAGGTCCAATTTGCTTGTGGGTAGCAGGGGAAGTGACTGAAGGCTGGCTGAGAGCTGAGCAAGTGGCATTGTTCCCTCTTGGACCCCTCCCCTACATACAGCACCACAACCCAACGATGTTGTGGCAAATCCTAAAGCTCTGCCTCTTACCATGTGACAGGCATGGAGACAAAAAAAAATATGTCCCAAATGAAAGAACAGATCAAAGTTCCAAATATAGAACTAAGTGATGAAGAGATAGCCAACCTATCAGATGCACAGTGCAAAACACTGGTAATCAGGATGTTCACAGAAATGGTTTACTATGATAGCAAAATAGAGGAAAAAATGAAGGCGATGAAAAGTGAATTAAAGGAAAATGAACAGAACACCAACAGTGAAGGGAAGAAAACTGGGACTCAAATCAACAATTAAGAGCAGAAGGAAGAAATAAACATTCAACCAGAACATAGTGAAGAAAGAAGATTTCAAAAAAATGAGGAAAGGCTTAGGGACCTTCATGACAACTTTAAACATCCCAACATCCGAATAATAAGGATGCCAAAAGAAGAAGAGAAAGAGCAAGAAACGGAAAACTTATTTGAAAACATAATGAAGAACTTCCCCAATCTGGCAAAGGAAACAGACTTCTAGGGAGTCCAGGAAGCTCAGAGAGTCCCAAAGAAGTTGGGCCCTAGGAAGCGCACACCAAGGCACATCATAATTACATTTCCCAAGATGAAAGATAAGGAGAGAATCTTAAAAGCAGCAAGAGAAAAGGAGACAGTTACCTACAAAGGAGTTCCCATTAGACTATCAGCTAATTTCTCA
Organism: Macrotus californicus; assembly: GCA_007922815.1. Taxonomy (NCBI): domain Eukaryota; kingdom Metazoa; phylum Chordata; class Mammalia; order Chiroptera; family Phyllostomidae; genus Macrotus; species Macrotus californicus. Next base: position 315 of record VMDR010001449.1, on the reverse strand, counting down.
AAAGAAACCTTGTAGGCAAGAAGGGGCTGGAAAGAAGTATTCCAAGTCATGAAAGGCAAGGACCTACATCCAAGATGACTCTATCCAGCAAAGCTATCATTTAGAAGGGAAGGGCAGATAAAGGGCTTCCCAGATAAGGTCAAGTTCAAGGAGTTCATCATCACCCAGCCCTTATTATATGAAATGTTAAAGGGACTTATCTAAGAAAAAGAAGATGATCAAAACTATGAACAGTAAAATGACAACAAACTCACAGTTATTAACAACTGAACCTAAAACAAAAACAAAAACAAACTAAGCAAACAACTAGAACAG